>APFE030172310.1:5599-30167 GCA_000404065.3 Pinus taeda
GATTTGGAAGAGGAAATCTACAAGAAGCAACCTGAAGGCTTTGCGGTGAAGGGTAAGAAAGAACTAGTATGCAAGTTAAAGAAGTGTCTGTATGGGTTAAAACAGTCACCAAGGATGTGGTATCAGAAATTTGATACATTTATACGGGGACTTGGCTTCACCAGAAGCAAAGCAGATCACTGTGTGTATTTTAAATTAATTGGTGAGCGTGTTATTTATCTGGTCTTGTATGTGGATGATATGTTGCTGGTTGGAAATGACAAAGAAATTATCCAGGATTTGAAGACCCAATTGTCCTCCAAATTCGACATGAAAGATCTCGGTGCTGCAAACTATATTTTGGGCATGGAAATTAAAAGAGATCAGGAAAATAGGAAGCTCTGGTTAAACCAGAGGAAGTATGTCGAGAAAATATTGCAGAGGTTTAATATGTAGGATAGTAAACCGGTGAAGGTTCCTATTCTTGTAGGTGTGAGGTTATCTACGAAACAGTGTCCCAAGACACAAGAAGAGGAAGAGGACATGTCCTATGTTCCATATGCAAGTGCAGTTGGTAGCCTAATGTATGCAATGGTCTGTACTAGACCAGATATTGCACATGTAGTGGAAGTATTGAGCAGGTTTATGTCAAAACCAGGAAAGGAGCATTGGACAAAAATGAAGTGGGTTTTCAGGTATTTGCATGGAAGTAGTGATTATGGTTTGTGCTACCAAGGAAGGTCAGGATTAGACAGAGTGTTGGATATTCATGGTTTTTTGATGCAGACTGGGCTGGAGATCTGGATCAGAGAAGATCTACAAGTGGGTATGTGTTTAACCTATTTGGAGGTGCAATCAGTTGGATGAGTAAGAAATATTCTGTAGTGGCACTATCAACTACAAAGGCAGAATACATGGCAGCCACTCATGCAAGCAAGGAAGCAGTTTGGTAGAGATTGTGTTCAACTGTGTGGTTAGTATAGGAAGCTATAAGGATAGACTGTGATAGTCAAAGTGCAATTTTCTTAGCAAAGAACCCCACATATCATTCAAAGACAAAGCACATTGATGTTTAGTATCACTTTGTGATGGATATAATAGAAGACAAAAAGGTGTTGCTGGTAAAGGTTGTCACTTTGAAGAATATTGCAGATGCATTGACAAAATATGTGAGCTTTGAGAAGTTCTCTTGCTGTAGAGGGACAATGAGCATTTCAGGGCTAGAAAAATGACTAATATCTCTTCTTGCCCCATGTGCAAAGAAAACAATAAGTGGGAAAATGTTGGGTTGTGTTATATTCTTTCCACGACTAGCCCACATAGTTAACCGAGGGGTTAGAGGTGGGGCGGAGCCCCCCTTTGTTGCACCGATTGTGTGGCAGGGGGGAGGGGTCATAGGGGGTTTGAGGTGTACCCATAACCCCACTTTATGGAGTTCGGGGAAATGCCCAAAAAATTTTGGTTTTGGATCCTATGTTAGGATGGGTGGACCCATCTATGGTTTTGTGCATGATTTTCACACATGTTTTTGGATGCGATGGTTTTCGGTCCATGGTATTTGATGTGATGGTTTTCGGTCCATTGTATTGGATGCTTCGACATGTATAAATATGTATAATAACATTGAAAGGAACATAATGAAAAATCAAGCTGATAGTCCCGGTTTTGGGAAGCAGGGGAAAATATCTATGTATATGTGTTTTATGTGTTATGCTCTCGCATTATTTATTTTCTGTGTTTTAGAATTCTTATGCAGGTAATTTTTGTACGAGGTTAAAACATACATTATTCCATTGGTTTATATTAGATATATCATGTATGCTTTGACCATTTGTTGTTTTTTTTTCTATTGACACACATACATATTGAGCCGATTTAGTTCAAGTGGGAGTGACGGGAGCGATTCAAAGGGAATCGAGCAAGAAAAATACTACAAGTAAGTTCCTTCATCTCATCTATCTACTATAGGAAAAGGTTAAACTACTTTCTCTATTTTTCTAGGTGTAGCTACCCACCTAGGGAAAATGTGTTTATCCGTACATGCAAACTCCATATAACAGTAGGTAAAAGTAATCTATGATTATATGTTGATCATGGAAGACGAGAAAGATATTGCCATAGATTGGAAACAATCATTCCTTCCAATAAAGAAAACAATTTAACGAAGTGCCCACTTAGCAAAGAAAATGATTGATTGTATTAATTTCTAAATCAACTCAAGAATTAAGAACTATGGAGATTGAAGAAAGAACAACTTTTGTTCTGGAAATAAATAAAATGGTACAAAATAATCTCTAAAGAAAAAACATAGAGGAAAGGTTTGGAGAGATAAAGGAACCAATTTTGAAGTTCAACACAAAATTTGACAACAGGAACAAGGAAGGATTTCCCTCATGCTAGGATCAGAAAGGTGATTTTCTCGCTTGGGAGACATATGACATACTGTGGGTAGAAGAAAAGGGTAATATTGATTCTTCACATGAAAAAGAAACACTGTTGAAGGTCTCTACTATTGTCAATTATTTTCATAAATATTTCCAATTGCTCTCGTTGGTTAGAACACGCTTTACAAAGAAACCAACCTATAGCCAGATACCAACTTCAAAATGTTTCATGTTCGATTTATCAATTTCAGATTTATCAATATGGAAAAGTTGTAGAGCATTGATGTCACTAGGTGAAGCAACTAAACCTATACCTTCTACAAGCTAGCCTGCTCCACAATCAAAATTTATCCAATGAAAATCGGCCACCTATTTTGCTTGATGAAATATTCAAAGAAATATTGTATTTTGTAATGTTAAGTCTTTTAATTTTAGAGTTTAATTCCTCATAAGGACCAAATAGGGCTTTGAGTAGTTTCTAAAAGTAGCTTTAGAATTTTGTGACAGTTAACAATTTTTATAACTATCACCTTTGTAATGTTACCATAAATGACTTTGGAGAACCATTTTTGGGGTTGAGAATATTGAATTTAGAGAGGAAGAAATTATGTGTAATGGGCTTACCTTTTCATGGAGATTGAATAAATATTTCAAGGTGATTCTAAACAATCCTTTCAATAATATATGTGTTTCTTCTTATTGTAAGTCATTTACTGTTCCTTCTTTGTAAAAGTGTAATGATGTTGTTGGTTTTTTTCATAATATAGATTTACTAAAATCACAGTACCTATAATTTTAAACGAAATAACCTTAAATTTCTCTCCACTTTTCTACACATTTGTTTTTTTGTATCTCTCGCATATTTTGTTAAGGTTTAAAGCATAATATGCTACAGTTGTAGCCTTCTGTTATGAACCTTTTATCATTTCTTTCTATCACCTGCTACAAATTTAAATCATTTTCATAGTTAGTGAGGCCATATTGAAAGATATTTTTTACCCCAACAATATTTCCTTAACACTACCTATGAAACTCATCTATGAACAATTATGACAGGCAACAAATTATATTTACTATCCTTTTGTATAGATTTCCTAGGCACTAAGATCTTCTTAGCTAGAGGTTATCTCTAGGGTAACAAAAATGTTCATCCAATAGTATTACAGAAGATACTATTCGTCTATGACTGTTTCAATGCACCCTCACAGGGCTTGCAACAAAATGGTACATAGACCAACCTTATGGGTCACATGGGAACTTCAGTTCCCTAGCCACAACATTCCTTATATTCTTCCAACTCCCGATCGACCAAGACTGGGGACTAGAAATCGTAACCCATTTTAAACAAATATTTGCAATGCACATATTAGACCATATATGTGACTGGAAGAGTTTTCGTAGTTTCTGCAAATTTCATCTAGATGTCAAACTTCTCCTAGACCTATTTTTGAGATCTCTCATGTTGGAAATCTCAAAAGATGTAGCAAATTCCTCCCCACAAAACGAGGAAGAAGATATCACCAAATCTAAAAAATTGGAGCTCATATCCACACAATATGGATACCTCGACCATGTTCTTCTAGATGCACCTTGTCTACAAACCTTTAAACATGAGTTACCATGTGCATATAGTGCTCCAAACAGATTGATTGGGACCATAACCCAAAATATACCAAGAAACACCTTCAAGTGCTATGGAAATACATACAGTGACCAACAATATGGTGCCATGTAAGAAACACCTCCACCTCAAGGCATATGATACTATCCCAATCAACCTACCCCCTATAGAACCCTGTTATGTAGGTAAGCCCACACCATTCCACACAAGGTAGCCAATATCCTCCCCCACAGTGAAACACATACCCCCCTAGGACTGTGGAAGCAGTTTACACTTCCCAAAGAACATATGTTAACCAAGGACAGGGGAACCAATATTTCCCTTATTCGCCACCTCACCATAATAACCCACTAGCACAAAATAATGCAAGTGTTAATTTTGTACAACCATATCTCCCTCAACATCAAAAATCATTTGAACAACTAAACACTATAGAATTTCTTTTAGATTCCCAAGCTCATTCAATGGAAGGCAGACCCGATAGGGATTTTAGGGGTGATTCCATGGAATTTCATATCTAGATTTCGTGCTCGATAGCGCTTTTCTTGTGTATTTCCATTTCAAGCCTAAAATGCAATATTTCATGGATTTTCACTTGAAGGGAGGTCGCTGGTTCATTTTTTATGGGAAGGCAACCATCATTCCCTCTGCCAAATGACAGGTGGGCATTTCTGCAACATGATGTGTTTTGAAGCGCGAAGAGGAAGAGCTGGGAAGAGGAATGATTCCTCGTGATCATGGTAGATAGAGGAACGACTCAGAAAGACGAAAAGCCAGAAATGCCTTAAGAAATCCTGAGAGCTAAATCGCAAGGGGGTTGGCAGGAGTTGGGGTTGTTGTTGGAGTTGTTACTGAAAGTGAGGCCAAAGCAGGAAGCTAAGGCATAAGAGAGCAGTGCAAAAAGGCCGCAACCAAACAAGCAGTGCATAAAGCAAAAGTTGAAGCGCATGTAGCCGAGAGAATCACTTGGAGTTCAAGTGGAAAGCCAAAGGGTTGTAACTAACAGAGAGCCAAAGAAGCCAGAGCCAAAGCTAGAGCCAAAGAGCCAGAGCCAAGAGCCAGAACCAAGAGCCAAGAGCCAGAGCTTCAAGAGCGAGAGAGTGACATGGTGTCTGAACCCACTGTTGTTGTGTAAAACAGTAGGAGTTGAGCCAAGAGCTTGTAAAAAGGACTTATACCATAATCTCAGAGAGCCTATTTGAGTTTACTAGAGCTCATGGTGACGTAGCCCAAGAGTTGTGGGTGAACTCCTAACTAATATCGATGTTATGTGTGTGTTTTATTGTTGCATTATCTCTGCTAATTTATTTACTGTTATATGTATTTATATATCAATTTGAGCACATTAGGTTACAGCACATAAATAGTTTTAATAAATAACACCAGCATACACCTTCTGTTCAAGCACATATTTAATTCCGCACTGGTTAATCATAAAGAGTTGGGAATAAATAAGCTTTGGATGTGGGAGAGGTTCTTATAAGTTAGACAAGAAGCCTAAGTGCTGCATTTTTAGATCACCTAGTATCCAGACACATTCACTTTCCATTATTCACTACTTTTGTTTTGATTTAATCCAACTTTTTGTTTTTCTTTGAGAAATAATTTTTCGTTTCTTCTCATATTTAGTCGAGACCATTTTTTCTACAGGTTTGGATGGGTCATGCTTCAACAAGTCCAATTTGTTGTTCTTGAAGTTTTCCTCATCCATATGATTTTCCCAAAAAGTTTCCTTTCCAACATGATTCCTTATGTTTTCTAGAGGGGATCCATTTACCACGAGAATTCACTACTTTTCAAGTATCATTGAGTTCAGAGAATCCTCACTAGCATGTTATATTTGACTTTTGTTGCCTATGATGCATTTTCTTTGGTAATAGCAAATTTTGGTGCATCTTTTGGTTCTTCTCCATCATGTGATTTTTCCTCTTTGTATACCATACAGTGATCCCTCTAATCTCCTTCCCACCCTTTAATATTTTTTCTTAACTTTGTTACTATGACACTTGGGGTGGTATTTTATTACATACCATGTTTCATAGCACACTCTACACCAGAATGGAACATCTTCGTAGTCAAACTTTTGGACCCAGACATAATTTAGGGCCATCAAATTAATATTAGTGGGAAAACCCTCATTAAAGTCCATCTCCACATAAATTCTAGCATAAGTTATCGATTGTGTAAAAAAAACTTTCCAAGAGCATTCCCAATAGAGGATAACAATTAGAGATTCTATAGATGGAACGATAGGTTCCAAAGCCTTATCCAAACCAGATCTATGGAGATTGATGATATTAATTTATTAAAGGAGGGAGACCAAGGCTGCATGAAGAGACCAAAACTACCCAAAAACCACAACCAAGATTTGCAAATGGCCTTACAATCCTCAATATTCTCGAAAACAACCATAAAAATCCTCGAGCCATGGGATAAATATTTAGATCATTTTTTAAATGAGGTTTCCATGTCTTAGAGATCCATTTATGTAGATCAATGAGTGACTACCAAAATCCATTAAACCTACACACCAAACATTGCTCCAAAAAAAAGTTTTCACAAATGAAAGCTTTCTCATCCAAAGGAACATTAAGGGAAGGGATTGCTTGAGCCACTCAGAGGCTAGATCTAGATTTCAAAATGAAACTATACGTAATTGAAGAAAAGCCTACTTGTCTCGCAACCATTCCTTGCAAAAGTAAATTTCTTCATCGTTGAATAACTAAGATTAGCCATTGATCATATTTCCACAAAGATGTGGAAAAAAATTCACTCAATCTAATTGGAGAGCAACAAACAAGGGCGAAGCCTTAGCCACCACATGGTTTTGAGAGCTCCACCCATCTCCCTACTCCAAGCCGTACTCTTCATCAAGGTTTTCAAAATTTTAATTATATTATCAATAATTATTAAGTGGATGGTAGCATTTAGAATTTTCTAAAATGCTTTTAGTAGTATACACAAATTAAAGACTCAAATTTATCTCCAAAGTAGTTATATATTTTTCCCTGTATTAATTAAATTCATTAATTAGGAAGAATTTCATATCAACAAGTGTCATAAGAAATCAATTATGATTTTTTGGGCATGTGGTATAGGTGGCTTATAGTGTTGTAACAAACCCTATTTAGAAATTAAAAATGTGGTGAACTTTCATGGTTATTAATAAATTTAATATATATATATATACTATTTATATTTATTTTTTATACATTAATAAGAAAGAATACCAATAATAGTAATTTTAAATAATGAAATAGTAATCACTTTTATTAATAGTGATGATAATTTTTATTTATTTTTTAATTTTAGCAACTTGAAAAATGTACAAGTAAATAATAGTTTGAATATCTATCCACCTTTTAATTTATATAACCGCATATATGTTTGATATAAATATTTATTCACTATACTATAGTAATGGAACACTATAACTAACTAGTGAAAAATCCTTGGTTTATAACAACTCTAACTAACCAGTAACAACCATAAGTTACCAGTGAAGTCTCTCATTTCTTCACAAGCAACCATTAATAAGCCATCAAACACAGATCCAAATAACAGGTGCACGATAGGAACAATCAAATAAAATTCATATGTACATATAGCTTTTATTCTCTTAAACAAACTTGCAAATCCATGGCAAGTGAGACAACCTTGTCAGTGGTAGCTAAGTTGTGCAAACTTTTTTATTATGTATTTTTACTCGGTTATTATGTTCATTCACTGCGCCACCTTGTTTTCAAACGAGCTCGAATAGCGTTGAGCAGGAAATTCGAAGCAAGGTCCTCACACCAAATCTTGGATCTCTGTAAATGCAACAAGAAAAATCACTATTATCATGTCTATTAATAATATGCAAATATATTGTTTAGAGTAACTTTTATGCATAGAATTAGGAAATATTTCCTGAAATGAAAATAAAAATGGGCCAGGTGAAAATAAGATGTATGTAATGTTACATCGATTTTTTACGGGATAAGCAACCATCTGGTAGATCCCACACTGTCCTTTCTTTCTGTTGATGAGCTTGTCAAACCAGCCGATGCTCCTGTCAAACTTGATGTATCCCTTTTCTCCCCATTCAGTACCCCATGAATTCTTTGCGATAACGTAATCAGACCCTTCTTCCGTGCCAAAACCAATTGCTATAAGACCATGATTTATGTGGGTTCCACAGCTCCCTGACAGCACACCCTGCAATAGAAAACACAAACCCTCATGAAAAAATTATTTACAAGTAATCATGCGAAGAGACAGTCAGTAGAAATGATGCCCTACTGTGTATAGTTCTTACGCCTTGGTAATGCTGGAATTTTCTGCTAGAGGCATCGACTCCAATACTGAGGGGCTGATTAACCAGCGCTTTTAAAAAGGCTTGTGGATTGTTCTCAGGCACATCCTCGTAATTATCGATCGTCGCAACTTTGGCACTCAACTGAACATGGACATGCAGCAGCAGAAAATCAGGAAAACTATATTCAAATCCAGACACATTTGAATATACAAGATTCATGTGCATAAACATTAATAAAATTTCATTTTTTCTTATATCACTACATCTAAACATATGTAGAATTGAGGCTTCTGTGATCCATCAAAGTTATAAGAAGAGCTTCCGCTAAAATCACATTTAGAAAGACCTTTGTCTACTAGTTTCGAACCAACTTGTCTTGACCATGAACCACACTAGTTAGTTCGAAACAAAGCTCTTTATAAATATGATTTTCTGGAAAACTCTTCTTATAACATCTAAACATATTTGGCATCATGTTCTGGAACATGAATGAATATCTCAGAATTTGAAGATAGATAAATTAATTTAATTACAATTAATCAAATTCAAAAATATTCCTAAAATCTACATTAAACCAATCTACGCAAATCTAATATAATCTACTCTAACTAAAACTTGCAAACCTATTTTTAATTTTTTTACTAAAACTTGCAAGCCTACCTTATCCGTTCTACATTGTCCATTTATGCCAGTGTAAGGATAAGTTGATTCTGAACTAATTCCCTTATTTGAAATAATGAATTCATATCCAAAGTCCACAACTCCCCCGGAGCAACCCTTGTTTGTGGTGGTGCAATCGATAAGCTCTTGCTCGGAAAGGGAAACAAGTTTGCCAGTCGCGATGTGGTTGATGCTTTCTACCGCTCCAGCTACGGTGAAAGCCCAACAACTCCCTGGATAATATAGAACACACCCACAAATTAAAACGCTACTGAATTCGGTTCAATCAATGTTTAATAAATAAATCTCAAATGAATTTAACGTTCCGTTGAAATTTCGCCAAGGATTTACCTCAGTTGCAACCAGATAATAATGACAATAATACTTCAATCCAGCCACTAAATTGGTCTAGTTTCTTTTGGGAGTGAGAATAAGGGATATGTGTTTTTTATAGAGATTTGGCTGCTAAAGTTTACACAGAAATAGATATTCTATTTTTTTGTCTGAACTTAATATATGATAGGGTTTTAGGGTAAATCATATCATCGATTATTTGTTTATGGTTTTGGAATTACTAAGCCTGGTTCATAATTCAAACAAGTTATAATTGATAATGTGATTTACAACAAAAACCCTATCATATATTTGTTATGGATCACAGAAATTTCAATTCAAGAATTATCTTTATTATATACTTATTATGGATCACAAAAACTTCAATTCAACAATTATCTTAATAATTAAAAAATCTGAATTCAAAACAAATATATACGTTAAGAAAAAAAATTTAAAATTTTAATAATTTTTTTTAAATAGTATATAAATTTCTCCTGAAAATATTGTATAAAATTTTTATTTCCTTAAACATGGGTGGAGCGTTTAAGACCTTTCTTTAACACTATATAGTATTTCCAGGAAAATCTATCACAATATAATATACACAAGAGTATCTGCAGAAGAAATCTATCACAATACAATATAAACTCCAACGGTAAAAGTCTGCACATTTAGAAAAAAGGACTGGCTTATTAACAGAGCTAAGCCCATAACTGAAATTTAGCTGCATTGAGGCTTCTTGACATTAATTTAAATTTCACAGATGAACAAACTCACCGCATTGATCTTGATATTTCACAGGGGTCACAGCACCTTTCGTCCTCCAATCTAAAGAGGTGGGCAGATCAGTTACGTTTTCATATCTGAATGACCCGCCATAACCTGTAGGATTGGTAAATCTCTGAGGTACATTACTTAAGTATGTTGATTTAAATTCATCATGACTTACATCTGCATATTTGTTAATGCCAAGCCAGTAGCTCAGGTTCTTCTGGTTGACTTCATCTATATATATCAGATTGTCTTTGAAAATTTCGTATCTCTGTTGCTTCTCCTCTGCTAATGTATAGGCCTTGTTGTGCTTGGCAAGCCATGATTCATAGAGACTAACAGTTCTGTACTCACTGAGAAGATCCTCAGGGGAGTATCCGAAGTCCCTCGCAGATGTCGAGGCGATGAGTATCAACCATGCCAGGAAGAATGGAGGGAGAAACGTGCAACCCATGCGTATTACCATGAGTTCCTTTAATATAATGTCTCTCAATATTATCTCAAATATTCAATTTGATTTCCTCCAACTCCAAACTTCAAGTCACTGGGACTTATATTCTGAGTCGTCTCTTTTTTAAGTAATGTAATATAACAAATTACACAATTCCTTGGAACAAATATAGGATCTCAGAGTGAAAATAGCTCCATATTCGTTCGAAATTTTCCCAATTAAATAAATTTATATGGATAGAATAAGGATTGATGATAGAATTTAGTTAAATATTACCTGGAAATAATATATATATATATAATTATATGTTATATTTAACCACCAAAATTAGATTTATCAATATTATTTCTTATCCATATTTATGAATATTGTTTCTTATCTTATCCCTATTAATTAGAAAATAATTCCAGCTCATTTTTTTTTCTCATTTAAGATTTGTTGAGGCAAAATGTGAAGCATAATCCTTGGTTATATGATCTCCACAAATGGGATGGATGATAGTGACCCTATAAGTCCACAAGTAAGACCAATAAAACGTCCACAAGTAAGACCAATAAAACATATGTTTATGTTTCACAAAATTATTAAAAATGTATCATATTTTAGGACAATGCCTTTATGTTTTTATATTGCAAAGATCACAATACAATGTTGTCCAAGCTTACTATCAAAACAATGACGCATTATTATAGCCTTTTACAATTCTCTACATTTTTAATTGGTCTCTTTACCTTAATTTCCTCCATAATCAGGTTCACACCATGGAATAATTGGTGGTAATCAGGTTCACACCATGGAATAATTGGTGGTCAATGAAAACGAGAACCCTTCCATGGCCAACACATCAAGTGGAGTATGCTTTTTTATAATTCTAATTAGGGTTAGATTTAGGGCTTTGAAGCCTACTTTTGATGTTTTCATACATGTCTAGTGGATTAGTATACATTAATAGTTTCTCATATTTAAATTATGTTTTGCTTTACATAGTAACTACAATGCCATAACGTCGTTTTGCATATGAATTATGTTTTATTTACAATAGCACATATAAAATTTTCAATTGAGAAGAATAATCTAAGTATGGGATAAGAAATATTATCTTTCACAACTGCAAAAAACTTAATTTTGGGATTTGAAATTCTCAAAACCTTATTAAGTTTTTTTTTAAGAAAATCAACGTTATCTTTGAGATAACTTAAATTTCAATATGTTATAAGTAAAGTTTTAGTACATTTGTATAGTATTTATGTAAACTTATTTTGAATTAGGAAGAGCCAACATCTTCTATTAGCAATTACCCCAAAAGATGCAAAGGTACAATGAAGGAAGAAAAAATTTGGGAGGATTATTTTCCCAAGAATAAAGCCAAAAGCAAGTTCATAATTAACTTTTAGAATTTGAATTCAGCTACATAATTTCAAAAAAAAAAATTAATAACACAAATAATCATAAATGTTTATTTCTAAAATACAAATAACTAGATAAGTTTAATTACATTCACCATAATGATGACAAAAAAATATTCATTTTTACTAAAACTTTACCTGCACACAAAGTTTCTAATAAAAAACTCTAAATCTTATGCCCTCTTTAATTTTAAATATTGAATTTCAAAATAATAATCAAGATTTTCACAATTTTACATGCTAACATTTCATGCTATTTAATTTTATATACTCAATGTAGCATGCAACATTTCCTTGACAATGGTGTGCTCATCACGGAAAGGCCTTAAGAGATGTGTATCAAGGCCATTGGCATTATATTTCAAGCATTGGAAAAGCCATTTCCAACTATGTCATCACATTGCGGAAAGACATTTAAAATAGGTAAACATTTCAATCACATTGTGGTTTTGAGAATATTTAAAAAATAAAGAGAACACATTATGACACACATAAATCACTTTCATATTTTTATTGATCACAAAGGTTACATATATAGGATACAGATCATTGACTTTGACAAATCTAGATCCTAAGAAAGTGGATCTATGACTAATCTAGATCCTAAGAAGGTAGGGAGATGAGAAAACAACTCATACACATGGGAAACAACCACATATAGAATACACCTCACTGGCAAATTGTAATACACATAGAACACATGACATGGAAGCATTCCATTCAACACCCTCCCTTAATGATTACATGGAAAACATTGAAAACATATATTACAACAACAAAGATAATCTTTGTCTAACTGGTCTTCATTAGCACTCACATCCACTCTGGAATCTCGCAAACTCCACTCTTTCACCACCACACCTTTGAGTTGTCACTTTACCTCCATTTAAAATGTAACTGCCTCACCATTGTTGATGAGCTTTGCAAGACCAATAATATGGACACCTCATCTCGTTAGGACTTCCACTATAAGAGTCGTCAAGTAATGATCCATCCTATTGACCAACCACCATTTGTCAAATATTTTGCTTTTAGTTATCCGTCAGTTGCTAGGATGGAGGTATGGATACTGAATGTGTTCAAAAGTTGATCAAACAAATTGACATTACTAACACACAAGAATTGGTGTTTCAAACACTAGGGATTTCAATTTAAGAACCACCAACCCTTTTTATAACCAGAATTGAAAAAAATAGAAAACTACTTGACAAAGACATCTCACAGCTACAAACTCGATAATCATTAAAATATTAGTTGTCATTCATACATAGACAAGTCACCATGTCCTCCTTAGCATAGGTTAAAAGTTTTTCATCTGGTTCAATCTTTGTCTTGGAGCTTTCTTGTCTTCATAAAGAAACATTTGTTAGAGTGGTCAATTCCAACAAACTTACACTCACATATTGAGTTGACCAAACTCAATATGTTTAAAATGTAAACTCCAAAAATTTAGATTGGAACACCATTGCAATGAAAACATCTGACACAAATATATCTTCCTCGCAAAAAAAAAAAAAATGCCACTCGAAACTTCTTCACACCAGTTCTAATTCGAAATCTTAAATCTGGATCCATGCAACAACATGTACAGTTCGTGGGCACAAATTTGTAGATTTATAATAAGATAGCACACAATTTTGACAAAACCATCCAGGCATGAATTTAACTCCTTTTTAGGTTCTGGGCATATAAGCAAAAAAAAACTTTATAAATATAAAGATAATGGATAGATCTCACTATGCTTGAAGAAGCTACAGACAAAAAAACATATCAATACATAGGATCACAAAAACAAAATTCACACGCTAAAAATAAACTCTCACACATTTATGCTAATATGCACATAAAAAATAACACTCAGGATCCCTCACATTTTCCTGGCCCTCCCTTGAGGGAGTTAAGCCAGTATCAGCTCTGATACCATGTTAAAAAAATAAAGAGAGTACATTATGACGCACACAAATTTCATATTTTTCTTGATCACAAAGGCTGCATATATACAAGATACAAATTACTAACTTTGACAAATCTAGATCCCAAAAAAATGGATCTATGATTAATCTAGATCTTAAGAAAGTGGATCTATGACTTGGACATGACACAACAACAACTCATATACATGGGAAACAACCACATCTAGAATAACACCTAAAAATACTTTCTGACAACTTGTAATACACATGGAACACATGACATGGAAGCATTACTTCCAATAGAGAAAACATATTTGTGACCGACCAATGATATATTTATTATTACAATTCCTGTTATGTTTGTGAAAGACGCAAGTGAGAAACTATTACTATGGATTTCGTGTTATTTTGATTGTCGAGGTTGTTGGTGAGATAAAATAGACCACACAATATTATTCCAACTGCTAGAAAAATTATTCTCATTTGTGTCATTATTTCCTATAAAGTCTCATTGGTTGTAGTTGAGCAATTATACCCCATTTTTCTCGCTCACATCTTAAATGCAACACTTCAAGGCTTTTGAATTCTGAACTTTCCATCAACATAAGAAACTATATGCAAGAAATATTTTTGTAGTGACATTAGGTTAAGAAATAAATCAATAATAAAAGATAGTAATATTGTGGTATTTCGAACCTTCACTGAGATTATTAATAAATAAAGCAATATTAACACATAATAATATGGTGGATAAAGCAATATCAAAAGATAATAATAATAATATAGCGGATGAAATTTCAAGCCATTCTCAACACAATTATTAAAGCATGTAATCCATAATTTCAGTATTCAGTGATTATTAGTTAATAATAATATGTAAAAAAAAAAATCATGAAATTTTAATACTATATTATAAATTCATAGATGATTTTTCCATCCAACATTAAAATTGACATTGACCTAAACTTCCCTTAACTAATTTCATTTATAAAAAACTGCATCAAAACATATAACTTAGTTACAGCTAAACCTAAGATAGAACTCATACATCTTCGAGTTCTCTTCAATTCTCGAGACAAACAACATGAACAAACTCAAGGAAGCCTCAGTTAGGAGAACCATGCTCAAAATAGAAATGATAGTTCAATCTTGGTGTTTGACATGATCCCATGAAGGATCATTGTTTATTGAGTAACTAAAAAATGACTCGTGTAATGCCTTTATCATTCTTTGAAATCGAATGTTTTAATCTTAGCTGCTACGCTAGCTCTCATATAATCATATGTCAGTCATAAGCTATTCACATGATGGCAAACTTTAATTTTTCCCTAGAACATCTCAATAATCATGGACCTAAATAATGTGATAGATAATACTCTAGCGTGACAGATAATACTCTCCTCACCAAGGTTTAGGATTCATTTTAATACAAAGAACAATATTTTTTTATTATGCACATCACAAGAGAAAAATGAGAAGGATATTGAATTGCATATCAAGATGGAATCCTTCATCAATGAATTTATTAACCACTCATATTTATTAGTAATGGAAATCTTACAAAATAACTTCATAGATAACAGTAAGCAAAACAATTTATATTTGTTGCAGTTTAATAAACAATGGAAGTTTAGACAAAATAATTTCAAAAGAAAAATGAAGGTCTATAAAAATGAGACTCTTCATGCATGATGGAACATATTTGAAAAATAGGGTTGCAAATAAAGAGGAAACTTCCCAGTGTGTTCAAAATCCTTTTTCCCCATTCCTTGCTCCTCTGAAACTCAGGACAAGGTAGGCCAGGCTTACCTTGTGATGCAAGATCATCTAGCTCAGGGTGAACAAAACGAAAGTGTTTGTCTCACAGGTTACAAGTTGACAAATTTACAGGTAGTTGTACCTGAGTCTTTTTAATTTCCTTAGTTTCTAGCATTTAGGACTTAACTTCAAGTTATGTTTTAATTTCATTATAACTTCTTTTTTTAAGTTACTATTTTGAATTAATTACAGAATTTAGGCAAACGAGAATTAACAGTTATCCAATGTGGTTACATGTAACTGTTGACAGTTTCAAAAATTGTTCAACAAAGCATAGAAAGAAGAAAAAATGAGACATTTAGGGGGATTTTTGTTTTTTCCATCATAGCAGAAGAATAATAGAAGCATACAAGAGATTGTTGAAATAATCTGAGTCCCTTTTGCAACAAGATTACTTTTCTTTCTTGTTCTTAGAATGAACTGTGTATATTTTCCAAACAGAAACTAGAACTGGCAGATTAATTTTGTTTAACAAGCATTTAGAATATCAGTGGCAGTGAGATCAAAGACCAGTGGAAATGTTACAACAGACACACAGAGAGAAAAACTGTCAAACAACTAACAACCACAATGACTATTTACAGTTCCTAAAAAGCATTGAGTGCATAATAAAGAAAACTGATAGAGGGTTTCAAGAGAAGCACAACCAGATTTCCAGGAAAAAAAGAACACATCCATGACCGAGTACCACATAAAATAAAACGTGCTATTTTTTTTCTTACAAATATTGTTTGAGGCCAAACTACAAAAGTCTTTAAATACATTTATAGTCCAAAATTCGTATTACAAAATAGATAGACAAATGTCTTTAAATACGTTTATAGTCCAAAGTTCGTATTACAAAATAGATAGAGAAACCTGGGTTCGTAACCCTAAAGGCACATTAAACTTTCACAACCCAAGCAAAAACCCAACGACCTATCTATTACTTGCAAAAACTAGAACGCGAACTCAAGTGACCAATAGAGTGGCTGAAGCCTGAAATAAGGACCCAGAACTATCAACAAAAACTAAGTACAAGTTGCAAGGAAAGATTCTACCTGGACCAACAAGTCGCAGTAGCTGAAACCTTAGTCGCGGTGCCCGACAACCACCTACAACCATCGTTCACAATAGTTAGAAATTGGAAGAAAAGAACCCCTACTGAATGAAAGGGATGGAGTAAGGGTTCGTAAACCATACTTACCGGAGGAAGAGCCGAAAAGCATAGTAAGAGAAGACGTGACAAGTCATGAACCAACAAGTAAACCCTGATCACAAGGAGCACAAGTTGTCAGTACCAATAGAAAATGAAAAGTGGAACATAAATCAACAAAGGAGCACATACCTGTGTCTAGCCAACAAGTAGAGGCCGAACACTAGGTCACCTCGTGGCCGCAACCTGAAACATAGCGACCAGTGGATAAATTAGAGAGCAAAGTCATTGAACCAGCAACCAAAGACAATAGAGATACCAAAGCACTCAAGAGGAAGCAACCCTTAACTGCACCCATAGTGCCTTTAGAACAGAGGAGCCACTTGAAAAACACCAAGAGATGAGCTCAGAAACCCTCATACAGACCACCATATGGAAAGCCACAACAACAACATTACATTAACAGAGCCCAACCAACTGAGCAGAGCCATGGCCGAGGAATACAGACAGAGTTCCACAAAGAAACCCAACAAAATTGCAAGTGAAAACCAGAGACTAGAACCTCTCGACGTAACCAAAAGAAATTTGAAATGATAGTGTGAGTGCAAGGTTAGGGTTTCAAGTGTAGTGTAAAGTAGGAGGGTGGGACCCAAGGTAGAGACAAGTGTCTCCCTCACAGCCAAAGCTCGTACCAAACCTTTAAAATCATCCAAATATCAAGCAACCGATGGAGATTTCCAAAGACCTTTTCATTAATAATTCAACTAATCAAATAAATTTCATCCGGACAGAAGGACGAGGGCTGGTCCCATCAATTTTGGTATCAGAGCAGGATAGTTAATTTAGTTTATTTTAAGATGGAAGTTGGGAGAAGAGGTCATGGCAGAGCTAATCGAAGAGCAGTAGAAGAAGGATTGAGGGAAGAGATTAAGATCTTGAATGCTCGCCTAGAAGTAGTGGATGCAGGAAGAAGGGAACAAGATGTAGGAGATGATAGCGAAGAGGAAACTGTCATTGTGCAGGAGGAAGCAGATGGAGAAGGACCTGAACTTAAAATGTTGAGGTCAGTTTTAATGGCTAGCATTAAGCCAAAGCCAGAGATTTCAAACTATGATGGAAGCTTGTCCACAGAAACACTTTTGGACTGGATCAGTGAATTGGATAAAAATTTTGAGCGTGAGGAGGTCAACAAAGATAAAAGAGTTAAATTCACTGCCACCAAGTTGAAGGCACATGCAGCCTTATGGTGGGACAGTGTCCAGGAAGAGAGAAGAAGGTTGAATAAGCAGCCTGTCAAGAAATTTTCCAAAATGATTGCCAAACTGAAGGGTAATTTTTTACCCAGAGATTACCAGATTGCTCTACATCGACAAGTACATAATTTGAGGTAGAGAGGAATGATGATGAAGGAATACACTGAGGCTTCTATTGGGTGAATCTGAGAGTTGGTTATGCTAAAGAGACCCTAGAGAAGATAGCAAGGTATGTAAATGGCTTGAGGTTACAGATATTGGACGAGATAAGTATTCTTTCCCCGAAGACCATAGAGGAAGCATATGGGAGTGCCTTATAGGAAAAGGAAAAGATCACAAGGAAAGAGAATGCTAGGAGAGGACGAGGAACTGGCAAAGGAAAAGGACAATAATTTGGTAGAGGGAGAACTACCAACCATAGAGAAGAGGGCAGTAGTTCAAAAACCTTAGGGACAGTAGAAAAGGAGGGTAGTACTAGAGGAGGAAGGCCATACTAGAGAGGAAGGGGAAATGGTAGAGGCAGAGGAGCTACCTACCAGTGCTACAAGTGCCACAAGTGGGGGCACAGATCCTTTGAGTGTCCGAAGGGTGAATAGGCTAGGGCAAGAGGAGCGTATGTTGCCCAAACAGAGGAAGCAGAGGCACCACCCCAGGAGGTAGAGAATGTGCTGGAGATAGGGGAGGCCTTAGTTCTGATTAAGGTACTATTGAAACCAGCAAAATAGACAGCTGATCCAACTCAAAGGAAGGCATTATTCCGGACAGTTTGTAAGTCACACGGAAAATGTTGCAAGCTGATTATCGATAGCGGAAGTACTGATAATCTAGTTTCCACAGAGATGGTGGAGAAGTTGGGATTGAAAAGGTTGAAGCACCACACTCCTTACAAGGTGGCATGGTTACATAAAGGACATCAACTATTAGTTTATGAGCAATGTGAGGTTGAGTTCCATATTGGCAAATACAGGGATAAAGTTATTTATGATATTATGCCTATGGATGTATGTCACATACTGCTAGAAAGACCACGACAGTATGATAGAAAGGTAGTGCATGATGGGAAGACAAACTATTTCAAGTTTGTCAAGGATGGGATTAAGCACATGCTTGTACCCATCAAGGAGGAAGAGACAGCAAAAACTAGTGGTGTCAAGGCATTACTGGTGGGAGGAAAGGAATTTTTGAAACAGATCGAAGACATCAAGATAAAATATGCTATTACGAGGAGGTTGAAGATGGTATTGTTACACATTGAAATTGCATATTTTCCTGAAGAATTCAGGACATGTTGTAGGAGTTCAGCAACATTGTAATGGATGATTTACCAGATAAATTGCCTCTTAAGAGAAGTATCATTCATCACATAGATTTTATACCTGGAGCTATTTTACTAAACAAGTGTACCGAATGAGTCTTAAGGACAATGAAGAGATCAGAAAATAGGTATAGGAATTGCTGGATAAGGGGTTGATAAGGGGTTGATAAGGGAAGATTTAAGTCCTTGTGCAATTCCGACAGTTTTAGCTCCAAAGAAAGGATGAGAGTGGCAATGTGCACAGATTCAAGAGCCATCAATAAGATTACCATCAGGTACAAGTTCCCATTGCCACGAATGGATGACATGATGGACTGCTTAAGTGGATCATCGTATTTCTCAAAAATCGATCTGAAGAGTGGATACCACTAGATCAGAATCAGAGGGGGACAAATGGAAGACAACTTTCAAAACTAATGAAGGACTGTATGAGTGGTTGGTGATTTCATTCAGATTAAGTAACGCCCCTAGTACTTTTATGCGCCTAATGAATGAAATGTTGAAAGAGTTCATGGGCAATTTTGTGATTGTATATCTTCATTAGTAATGGAAATATTACAAAATAACTTCATAGATAACAGTAAGAAAAAAAATTTATATTTGTTGCAGTTTAATAAATAATGGAAGTTTAGACAAAATAATTTCAAAAGAAAAAAGAAGGTCTATAAAAATGAGACTTTTCATGCATTATGGAACATATTTGAAAAATAGGGTTGTAAATAAAGAGGAAACTTCCTAGTGTGTTCAGAAGCCTTCTTCCCCATTCCTTGCTGCTCTGAAACTCGGGACAAGGTAGGCTAGGCTTACCTTGTGATGTAGGAGCATCCAGCTCAGGGTGAACAAAACGAAAGTGTTTGTCTCACATGTTACAGGTTGACAGATTTACAGGTCGTTGTACCTGAGTCTTTTTAATTTCCTTAGTTTCTAGCATTTAGGACTTAACAGCAAGTTATGTTTTAATTTCATTATAATATCTTCTTTTTAGATATTGTTTTGAATTAATTTCATAATTTACGTGAACGAGAATTAACAATTATCCAATGTGGTTACTTGTAACTGTTGACAGTTTAAAAAATTGTTCAACAAAGCATACAAAAAAGAAAAAATGAAACATTTAGGGGGATTTTTGTTTTTTCCATCATAGCAAAAGAATAATAGAAGCATACAAGAGATTTTTGAAATCATATGAGTCCCTTTTGTAGCAAGATTACTTTCTTTCCTGTTCTTAGAATGAACTGGGTATATTTTCGAAACAAAAACTAGAACCAGCAGATTAATTTTCTTTAACAGCCATTTAGAATATCAATGATAGCGAGATCGAAGACCAGTGGAAACGTTACAACAGACACACAGAGGGATCAATTGTCGAATAAATAACCACCACAACAACTATTTACAGTTCATGAAAAGAATCGAGTGCATAATAAATAAAATTGACTGAGGGATTCACAATAAGAACAACTAGATTTCCAGGAAAAAAGAACACATCTGCGACTAGGTACCGCATAAAATAATGCGCACTATTTTTTTCTTACAAATATTGTTTGAGGCCAAACTACAGAAGTCTTTAAATACATTTATAGTCCAAAGTTCATATTACGAAATAGATAGATAGAAGTCTTTAAATACGTTTACATTCCAAAGTTCATATTACAAAATAGACACAGAAACCTGGGTTCGAAACCCTAAAGGTGCATTAAACTTTCACAACCCGAACATAAACTAAACGACCTGTCTATTACTTGCAAAAACTAGAATGTGGACTCAAGTGACCGATACTGGGGCTGAATCTTGAAACAAGGACCCAAAACTATCAACAGATACCAAGTATAAGTTGCATGGAAAGATCCTACCTAGACTAACAAGTCGCAGGAGCCGAAACCTTAGTCGCGGTGCTCGACAACAACCTGCAACTACCGTTCACAACGATTAGCAATTGGAAGAAAGAAAACCCCTACTGAATGAAAGGGATGGAGTAAGAGTTCGTAAGCCATACTTACTAAAGGAGGAGCTGAAAAGCATAGGAAGAGAAGACGCGACAGGTCACGAACCAACAAGTAAACCCTGCTCACAAGGAGCACAAGTTGTCAATAACGATAGAAAAAGAAAAGTGGAACCTGAATCAACAAAGGAGCACTTACCTATGTCTAGCCAATGAGCAAAGGCCAAACACTGGGTCACCTCGTGGCCGCAACCTGAAACATAGCGACCAATGGATAAATTAGAGAGCAAAGTCATTGACAGCAGAGATACTGAAGCACTCAAGAGGAAGCAACCCTTAATCACGCCCATAACGCCTTTAGAACAGAGGAGCCACTTACAAAACGCCAAGAGACAAGCTCAGAAACCCTTAGATAGACCAGCGTATGGAAAACCACAACAACAATATTACATTAATAGAGCCCAACCAACTGAGCAGAGCTGTGGCCGAGGAATACAAACAAAGTGCCATAAAGAAACCCAACAAAATCACAGGTGAAAACCAGGGACCAGAACATTTCAACGCAACCAGAAGAAATTTGAAATGAAAGTGTGAGTGAAGGGTTAGGGTTTCAAGTGTAGTGTAAGGTGGGATAACAGGAATTGAGGTAGAGACAGGTGTCTCCCTCACAGCCAAAGCTCATACCAAACCTTTCAAATCATCCAAATATCAAGCAACCGATGGAGATTTCCAAAGACCTTTTCATTAATAATTCAACTAATCAAATAAATTTCATCCGAACAGAAGGACGAGGGCTGGTCCCATCAATTTTTTTATCAGAGTAGGTTAGTTAATTTAGTTTTTTTCAAGATGGAAGTTGGGATAAGAGGTCATGGCAGAGCTAATTGAAGAGCAGTAGAAGAAGTATTGAGCAAAAATATTAGGATCTCGAATGCTCGCTTAGAAGCAGTGGAAGCAGGAAGAAGAAGGGAACAAGATGTAGGAGATGATAGCGAAGAGAAAACTGTCATTTTGTACGAGGGAGTAGATGGAGAAGGACCTGAACTTAAATTGTTGAGGTCAGTTTTAATGGCTAGCATTAAGCAAAAGGCAGATATTTCAAACTATGATGGAAGCTTGTCCACAAAAACATTGTTGGACTGGATCAGTGAATTGGATAAATATTTTGAGTGTGAGGAGGTCAATGAAGATAAAAGAGCTAAATTCGTTGCCACCAAGTTGAGGGACATGCAGCCTTATGGTGGGACAGTGTCCAGGCAGAGAGAAGAAGGTTGAATAAGCAGCCTATCAAGCAATGGTCCAGAATGGTCGCCAAACTGAAGGGTAAGTTTTTACCCAAATATTACCAGATTGCTTTGCATCAACAAGTATAGAATTTGAGGCAGAGAGGAATGATAGTGAAGGAATACACTGAGGACTTCTATCAGTTGTGTTATCACTGAAAATATTTCAAAGAAAAAGGGTAAGGTAAGGAAGAATGGTCTTGGTCATTCTCATTGTTTCCTTTAAGGATAGAGTCTTGTTCACTTTGTTAAATATGGTCAACAATCTTGTTTTACCCACCATTGGTCCCACATGTGTTCAAAGTGTCACGTGTTAAGGCTGTTTCAAAAATTACATCCACTACGAAATCAACTAGGAGTTTTCATAGCGCAAACTCACAAAAATACACTATGTGCGCTACGAAACTGTTGTAGTTGCACATCATGATTTGGTGGGCCAATTTTGAGGAGGAAAAGGAACCCTTCTTGAAGATGGGCTACTGCAAAGGATTAATAACAGGTTTTGAATATCAAGCAAGGGAAAATCAAGTGAGGGAAGGACATCCATGAACTCCAAACTCTATGTTATGAAAATGGTCATTATTTCATAGCTAGTATTGTTCATGAGACATCAAGCCGCATTAAAGCAGTTATTCGTCCTAGAAAAAGTATTTCAGTAGGGTATATGGTTAATTTAATGCATGTATGTGATTAAAAGAGACAACATGGTTAGCAGAAGGATTCGAAGACAAGCATAAGGATGAAACTCTAAAAAGGAGGAACTTTGTCTCCTTGTTTCTAGCAGTCAACTTCAAAGGAGATCCCTGAGTAGCTGAGAACTCAATTTTGAAAAATGAAAGGGGCTTTTCTTTTTAAGTGTTGAAGCCCCGAAAATTGGGTCAACAACAAGGGGGATAACCACCTGGTCCGGACCTTGGTTGGCAGCTCCTTATCCGTTTGGTATAGCGGGTCCGACTGGGGATAACGGGACCAGTTTCCTGATCTTGGGTGTGTGTGTGTGTGTAGAGTTGATTAATGTTGATCTAAGAGTACTTTAAAGCTAATATAATTCAGGTTCTTTAAACTAACTCTATGCTATTGTAATCTAGTGAGAAACAACACATCAAATCTATGCTAACCCGGGATGTATATCTTCCATTATGTGATCTAAAGAGATTTCGAACAATAACTGGTAATAAAGATCATTCAGCTATCATAAGAATAGAAACCATTTAAGATAAACCACTTTGCATAAGAAGTTAGGCAAAACAGTTGTGAATAGTATATCGCATAATAAGCTATTCATATGTCAGATATAAACAATATGACTCCACCGTACAGAAGTGCCAAATGGTAACCCATACATTCATGCAATAACATATAAACAACTAAAAACTATAAATCACTTAAAGAATATAAGCAGAAATTTCCAAGAGATAGAAGTACCATTTATGACTAATTCTACCCATAAGCTTCAAGAAAAAACAATCCATCTCTACTTGTTCTAACATCTACCAAGAGTACAAAAGTGCAACATCAGTAGTAGATATCGAAATGCAAATAAAAATAAATTTCGATCCATCCATTCATCAAAACCTCCTCTAAGGGTGCAGAAGTGCATGTTCCGAGGATAAGTTTTTGACAAATCTCTGGACCCTTCTCTAAATGCATGAGAAGGGTTAAAATACTACTTCCTACTTCTAATAATAGTGTTTTTACAAAATTTTAGGATACGGTTCTCAAATGACCGTTCTTTTTCTAATCTAAATAAAAAGAAACAACAAACTTCTAAAAATAAGATACTTCTAAATTTGGTCCTTAAAACTGCAAGTGTTCATCATGGATTTAAGAAGATTCGGTTGGCCAACTTTTGCGTTGAGCTGGGCTTCGAAAACAGAATCTATGAGAGCTGGCACTACTTTCTCGGCTGATTTTATGATGCATTTCACAGTCATCCATTGACTGTGTGGCTTGACTAAGTATGCCCAGTAACACTCCCAATTCAACTTGTTCAATGCCTGGATC
>APFE030172323.1:2139-28121 GCA_000404065.3 Pinus taeda
TTGTGAATTAAAATCGAATTTAGTCTTAACAACTACTTGGAAATAATTAATTAATTTATTTTAAATTAAATAGTTGGATAAATTCAAGTTACAAGTCTTTCTAAAGTCATGCAAGAGTTATCCCTTAAATTAAGGAGATAATATTGAGTTATATTTGAGTTGTAATTAGTTAACTCAGCTTACTGAGTTAAGTCTAGTTAAATTAGTTCCAAACTGTTTGAGGAACTAGTAGTGAGTTAACAGTTAGTTGATGCATTAATGCACTCAACTTGTGGTACTCCAGTTAACTGAAGATTCTCTCATCAAAAACTCATGCATGTCTATTCTGAGAAAGACCCAGTTGAGATTAATGTTCAAGGATAGTGTACTATTAGTTGCATGTGTTTTCTCATGGATAAAACTCATGCATGCAGTCAAGTATTTATCCTTGAGGATTGCGCGGTTTTGAAGGAGGGTTTTCCACTTGGTAACAGGAAATCATCCAGAAGGAACGGCACAAGCAAATAGGAGCTTGGAGGGCAGAGAGGAAGGCTGGAGAGAAGCCAAGATTGCCTATGAGCATCTGTGAGGATTCTACTAAGAACTGGCTAGTTGTGAGAGCTAAGACTTTGTATAATTCCTACGTATTTCCACCATGTGTGATAATACAATAGTGTGGGGTTTTATTTGAGACTTTCCCCAAAGTATTTTCATGTGTATTGTGCCATTGATTCTTCTTCTTTTGGTTATATTGTTCAGCTCGATCTTTAAGCTTTCGCAAATTGATAGAAGTAGGTTATAGTATTCTGCTTTGATCTATATTGCATTATCGGATTAACCTATCATATATTTTCTACAGTAAAAACTAATATGACCACCTACGAATGGTTGTTCCTCAAATAGGCCTCTAACTAGTTTAATTCCAAATAATATGACTTCCCAAGACAAATTGGTAACTAAAGATGAAGGAAACTTGATAACTAACTAGGGTGGAATCTTTCACCACTAAAATTAGTAGAGGAAAGGGGTCTTAAAACCCTGAGAGACACAACTCAAGAAAATAGATATATTCTAATCCCAATCGATGAAGCTAACTTGATTCCAACTCTCCTCTATTTATATATGCCTTCACGGGCTCCCAAATGTGAGGGCTGTGAATGCAACCCCTAAATTTGGGTTTTTTTTTCCCTACGTGACCCAAGTTTTACATAATGTTGCCCAATCTTGGAAAAAATAGGTTTTACCCCTTTATTAAGACTACAACCTATGGGGGTGGATAGGTTGTTTTGTCCTCCCTTAGCTAATCAATTAGGAGAATACGTTACAATCCGCCCTTCCCAAAATTGCTTTCCCTCAAGCAATTACAAATTTGGATGCTATAAAATCCCTTCCCATGTAGCATCTTATTTTAGTATATTTTTCCATCTAATAATATATTTTGAAATCTACCTCTCAATCTATTTTCGCGTACTACCATGATTGCTTCTAGAATTTTCTCTAGTTGTCCTTCTTCATCCAAAGCCAACAATTTGATAGAAGTAGTGACTTGCTACCAAACAACCTCCTTGAGAGATAATACATGCA
Organism: Pinus taeda; assembly: GCA_000404065.3. Taxonomy (NCBI): domain Eukaryota; kingdom Viridiplantae; phylum Streptophyta; class Pinopsida; order Pinales; family Pinaceae; genus Pinus; species Pinus taeda. The sequence continues at coordinate 3,703 of APFE030172323.1, forward strand.
AGACATTATGAATTATAATTTCTCTTGATAGTTCTAACTCATAAGACACTTTTCCAACCCTTCAAATAACTTTGTAATGCCCATAAAATATTGGTTGCAACTTTTCTACGCTGATTTTTTTGAGTATAGATTATCTACATGAATGCAATCTCAAGAAAATAGGTTCTCCTACCTCAAATTTGTGTTATGTTTGGTGCTAGCTTGTGGACAACTTTTGTTGGGTTTGGGAAACTTCCATGTTTTCTTTGAGTATCTTGAGAATTTCTAAGCTTTCTTGTATCCAATATTTATCCAATAGGACCCCGCTATCTCCAAAATTTATTTCAATAAAACACTGGGTGTTACAAGCCATTTTGTCGCATTATTTCAAAAGGCCCCAAACCCATATCTCTTGCCATTCATTACACATTGCATTAATCCCCTACAAGGAAAAAAGAAAAATATTCCCAAAAGTTATAAGAAACTTGGATTAAACTAGTTCAAATCCCTAATTTAGGACTACATCACACCTTGCTCCATTAGTATCTGTGATGGCGCAACATGTGTTGGTCATTGAAGGTTTCCTTTACAAAAAGTGTGATGACACTTGGAAATGAGGAAAAATAAAATAGAATTTCGAAGCTTCCCCCTCTAGAAGCTTCGGGGACAAATTCATCTGTTTTTTGTTTAACATGATCTTGAATTCCTACTAATGAGTATTTATCCCTAATCTCATGGAACTTACCTCCTTTCAAAGTGGATCTAGCCCCAGTGTGGTGGATCTCAAACTACCTCATTTTCCCTATAAAATTTGTACTTGATATAGCATCTGGATTGGTTTTTGGAGACTCTAGTTTTGCCCTTATGTTGCCCATTTGAGTTTGGAGGTCCATAATCCATCCTTTTGCATTAGGAAGATTTAAGGCTTTATCATTATGGTAAAGAAAGGATGAGAAGGCTAAGAGACATTCACAACATCAAGGCCTCAACAAGGGTTGTAGTCTTTCTCTATTATCATTAATACAAATTGCATTGTTTTTCCCATATATCATGTTTTTTATTACACATGTGTAGGATAAGGTTCCTTGATATCTTATTTAGCGTTATTTTAGTAGATCATGTTGTATACCTTGATCTCTTTGCTTGCCTTGGCTAATTTGTAGGTTTTGTTTTCAGGATTTAAGGTTGGAATTGGACTGAGCAAGTGAAGAGAAGAAGAAAACTTGTGAACATCAAGTAGGTTTTATTCTTATATTTAAAATATCTCTAGGGAAAGATAATGTATTTTTTTTAGTTATTTCTAGGTTAAGCCATTGAACCTAGGGAGATCACTTCTGTGCATATAAGGGATCTTCCGAAAAACACTGAGCATCATAGTCATAAAGTGCTTTGAAAGGTTTCACCCTAATAAATAAATGATAACTGGTTTTGTAACAATGCTTCCTAAGGTACATCCACTTGATCCATGATTTTTTTTTACCACTTATGTAGTTACATAAGTATCCCTTGATCTACTTATTCACGATATTTATTTTTTCGTTAGTTTGTGGGTGGTGATTTGTACTGGGGATCAATTTTGTTCCCACTACCTTGAAGAGATCTTGACAAAATGCACCCATAAATATGTTATCCCGGTCATTGACTATATTTTTCTATAGTCCATGGAGTTTGAATGCTTCCTTGAAGAATAATTATTGTACTTGTTTGGTTGAATAATGAGTTGGAATTGTAAAGAATGTGTGAATTTTGTTAACCTATCAACCATTGTGTAGATGCAATCTTTGCCTTGTACTTTGGAAAATCTTGTAATGAATTCCATTGAGATGCTTTCCCATCTTTTTATGGAATTGGTATGGGTTGGAATAAGCCTACGAAATGTGTGTGCTTTATCTTATTTTGTTGACATATTACAGAATCTTTAGCACATTTTAATATGTCATCTAAGACATTTACATGAAAATCACTCCCTGATATGTTGGTAAGTTTTGAAGAACCCTTGGTGTCTTGTTAATTGTATGTCATGTGTAGCTTTCAATATTTTCTCCTTGAGCACAAATTCAAGGACCAAATTTATCATCTATTTATAGAAAATAATGGCATTAATTATCTTATACTTTCCATCTTGGATGAATCCTTCAATTGGAGCATAGACAAACTTGTTTTTGGAGTATCCTACCAATATGTGATCCTTCCAATGTTCAATGATCTCTACGAGGGAACATGTTTCTATTTTGTTGAAAAGTGCCTTAGCCACAAAATTGCTTTTACCTTTACGTATTCAATATCAAGATCGTGAGCTTGGACCTTACTTACCCACTTTTGTTGTCTTTCATTGAGGTCTTTTTGTTCTAAGAAATGACATAAGTTGTTATGGTCTGTCTTGACTAAGAACTTGCTTCCTTCCAAGTATTTCTTGAACTTTTCCAAATCATGCATAACAACTAACATATCTTTCTCATAAATGGTGTAAATCCTCTCTGAATGCTAGAGTTAGCGGCTTTTGAATCCAATTGGATGTCCTCTTTTCATTAGTACAACTCCTACTCCTCTCGATGCATCACATATAATACAAAAGGTTGAATGAAATTGGGAAGTTCCAATATTGTACATGAGCTAAATACTTCCTTGAGTTTATTGAATGTGTTGTATGATTCTTCCACCCACCTAAATGCTCCTTTCTTTTTCAAATTTTGGCATAGGTGCACCTAATTGTGAGAATCCTTTTATGAACCATTGGTAGTAACTACAAATTCTAAATAATCCTCATAACTCAGTTAAGTTCCTGGGTGTAGGCTAATCCAATATTACTTGAATCTTCTCCTGATGTACCTACATTCCTTGTGCATTGACTATATGTCCCAAATAATATGTCCCAAATAAATAATTTCCATCATCCCAAAGTCACACTTTTATGCCTTGGCATAGAATGATTATTCCTTCGTTGTGCCCAAAATTTCATGTGGATGTTTCAATTGTCCTTCCCACGCCTTGTTGTATATGAGGAGGTCATAAAAAAATACCAATAAGAATTTCCCCAATTGTTTGTTGAATATTTTTTTCATACAATATTGGAATGTGGTGTGCGTATTGGTTACTGCAAATAGCATGACCATAAACTCAAAGTATCCATAGTGACATTGACATTATTTTTTTGGAACATCTTGCTCTCGATCCCAAATTTGATGATATCTTGATCGTAGTTCAATATTTGAAAAGTATATAGATCCATGTAATTCATCGATCTTGGGAATGGTTTCTCCTATATTCCCAGACATGCACAGCTCCATATATTATTGTAAAGTCAGGACCAAATTTGTAGCCTACATTGTGACTGATTTCAGTAGTTTCCTTGTCAAATTGGAGCTTACCGAAGGAACCTGCATAGCACTGAGGGAAGAAGCAAAGTATTTTATCACATCTTTTGTGAAGGGAAATTTCAATTCTTTTTTCTCCTCTTTTTTTCTCTTTTCTAATATACCCTAATTTCTTATCTATTCTCAAGTTTGGATGGCTATTCCTTAGGTCACATGTTGAATTCACCTAGATGTGGAAATAGACACCAAAAATGCATTTGTGAACCTGTTCTTGATGGGTTTTTTTTGTTGAATATTTGGTAGCCAATACACATCCTCCATATGCCATCCTTATCTTTCACCAAAAATACCCACAAAGCAAATCGACTTGAGTTGGCTCAGATGTGGCCCATGGCCAACAATTCTCAGATTTCCTTCTCTACCTCATTCTTGAATTTATTTTGATGCTGATATCGTGTGGTGATTAGAGGCTTTGCCCATTCTTCCAAATCTATTGTATGTTCAAACCCTGTTTTGGGAGGTAGTCTTGGGGAAATATCATGAAATGCATGTCCATGCTTATTCAACACTTGTTGAATGTCCTCCTTCTACTAAGGGTTGCTATTACGGGTTTTCTTTTGGCTTGTAATCACAAATTTTGTAACATAAGCTATGTCTCCATTCCTAAATATGACCTCCATTATTTTGGCGGAAACAACTTGAGGCCTGGCATTTGTCATGCCTATCAATGCTACTTTACTACCATTTGAAGCTTTGAATTAAATCTCCATTGCTTGGTAGTCCATTGTGATTTTTCCCAACAAAGTTGACCATTAAACCCCCAACAAAAAATTGATATCTATAATATATATTACATAAAAGTTACTAGTGAAAGTGTAATTACCGAGTGTTACACTAAAACCTAGAATTACCCATGTGCAATCCAAGTTGTACCCATTTTCTACTCACATCAAGGCCTTCGAATTATTTTGTGGGAAGAAATATTTTTTCTACTAACATTGCATCGATAAAGTTGTACATATCTCCTCCATCAACCATGGCTACGATGTGTTATCCCTTGATAACTCCCTTGATCCTGAAAGTGTAATACATGGGGGTTCCTAATAGAGAAGAAATATTAACTTCCGTTTGAGGTTTCTTCTCCTCATAGGGTTTTTTTTCTTCCCTTGGGATGTTAGGCTCAACATTTGGAGTGGGATCTTCTTTACCCTCATCATAACAGACCACTTCAATGAAATGGATCTTTCCTTTGCATAAGCATTGGTGTCCTGGCTCCCATGGTTCATTGCAAGTGAAACATAGTTTCTTTCTCCTTAGCTCGCTTTGGGTTTCATCATCCAACTTTTCCTTCTTGGGCTATTACATTGAAAGGAATTTTTATCCTTGTCTTTTCGAGGGATGAAAGGCTTGTATGGGGTCTTCGATTTGGTTGCTACATTTCCCATATCTTGGGTCTTCTTGATGTCGTCCTATAGGCTTGTTGTATTGAATGCCTTAAGCAAGCCCTTTAGGGGTTCAAATAATCCCTCTATGAAGACCATGATTAGTATTTCTTTGAACATGTTGCCACCATGACTACAGTTCATTTTATTTTTGTGATATAATCTTTGTGCAATCCTTTTTGTTTTAGTTTTGTTAGCTCTTATAAGTGTATATCCATTTTTTTAGTTCAAATCAATCAATTAACCTTTGTGTAAAGTCTACATAAGAAGTGATTTTCACATGCCCTAAAATAACCAATACATGATACCTCCATTCATGATCTTCTCCTTCCAAAAGTAATATGGTGAATTGGATCACGTCGACTTGTAGCATATGATTGAGGCAGAAGCAGGTGTCTAATTTTTGTACCCAAGCTCTTTCTGATCATTTAGATGACCCATCAAAAGAAGGGAGGGATAGTTAATTACTTACCTTACGCATTAGATTATAATTTTGTTGTCCCCATGGTTTATTTATGTATTTGATGTTGCTAAAATATTGGAAAGATAGGGTTTCCCCTGTATTCTCTTCTAGTGTTGCATATTCCTAAAAAAATTCATCAAATATTCCATTTTTTTGTTTCTCCTTGGGTTTTCATTGTTTTATTATCTAAAAAACAGGGAAGTAAGTGTATGTGACTTCTTCCACTAGTCACCCCATTATTTTCTTAATAAATCGCATTGGAAGTGTCAGGATTGTGGTTTTTGTTCCCTTCAACATCATTCATATTACCAGCATTCAAATCATTGTTACATAAACCATTTAAATCATGGAAAATGAATTGCATAATCTTTGTTTTCCCTTGGGGAAATATGTTGTTGCCCATTTATGAGCATATTAGTCATTCATTGCTACTCCAAAATTATCTCCTACATAGATCACTAGGCTCCAGTCCTCCTTTCCCTACTCTATCTCCTATTGTTGAATTATGGGTGTTCCCTTTTTTTCTTACTATAAAATTGCTAGTATCTTTTGGAAACATACAAGGCTCATGCACTCACAAGCTAACATGATTCACAACTTTGATACCACTGTAATATTCTAAGGTATTTTTTCATAAGGTTTCTATATTTAATATGACTTCTTTAATAAATATTAATGTGATAAACATTCATAAATAATGGGTATGCATGAGTATGATAATTTCATCAACTATATAATGTAAACATGCAACAAGTTTATGTTTTTCCATAGTACTTATGATACTTTAGCCCAACACTTAGGGTTGATTTGCCTAATGTTTAGTATATCCAATTCAATAATTCCTCACACAGCGTTGATATTCAGTTCCAACAAATTATCAACAATAACCATAATTATGTTATACTAAGTAGATTAATTTATCATATATTATATTAGTCTTACTACGTCAAGTGTGAATGATACTAAGGTAATCCATAATTTTGGCATTGTTGTTGACTCCTGCATTGCTTTGTGGATTGATTATTGAGCTTGGATAGGGCCCAATCCTTCTCCACAGTATTAGACATGATGTTGAATGATAAATTATCAACTTACTTTATGTTATTTTATAATTTTCACAATGATATCCCTCCTAGCCATGAATCCACTATCATATATTTATGCCTTCAGAGCAATGGTTACCCTTGGGTAGGGTTTCTATACCCTACTATGACCACCCACAAATAATTGTCCCCCAAACAAGCCTCAAACTAGTTTGGATTCCTTTCTACAATGAATACAGTGATGGGAAAAAACCATGGATTTGTCTAGATGCTCAAACGATATACGATACTAAGGCCACTCACAAGCGACTATCCCTCATATAATTCTCAAACTCGCTCAAGTTCCTTTCTCTGGTGGATACAATGCCTAGACAGAATGCAGACTAATTCCTATGCTCAAATGACTCCTTCCTTGTGCCAAGTTGTCCTCATAAACCAATAAAAGGTAATACACTAGAAATGTTGCAGAGATTGTTGAGCCAAACATATTTGTTTAATTCCAAAAACCACAATTTTCCAAGAAAAATTGGTAACAAAAGATGAACGAAAATCGATGACTAACTAGGGTGGAATATTTCACCACCAAAATTAGTAGAGGAAAGGGTTCTTAAAACCCTTAGAGCCACATCTCAAGAAAATAGATATATTCTAATCCAAATTGATGATGCTAATTTGATTCTAACTCTCCTTTATTTATAGATTCCTTCATGGGCTCCCAAATGTGAGGGTTCAGAATGGAACACATAATTTTGGGTTTTCTTTCCCCAACCAACCAAACTTTTACACAATGTTTCCCCAACATTGGGAAAATTAGACTTTACCCCTTTGTCAAGACTATAGCCTACAGGGTTGGATATGCTATTATGTCCTCCCTTGGCCAATCAATTGCGAGAGTACAATACAGTACAATCCTCAAGCACCCAACTACTTAAAGCTTAATAATTGGCACGTGTATGTGAATGAGTAGGAGAGGTCATCCACATAATGAATGATTGAGGACCAATGGGACCACAAGGTCGAGCGCTCAATTACTTAAGAGTGTGTGGTTTATATACTAAAATTATTGATTGGAAGAGGGAGATATTTCAACTACTAGTATACCATACAGTCGTTAGTGATTCTCATTCCCATAAAACCAATAACATAACTAGATGTATAGGATCATGAAGGTGCCTAGTAGAGTAAAGCACTCCATTTGCCTCTATTGAAAGATGGGTCCAGCTATTTCCCCTCTCATTTTTAATAAATAGGTAGGTGTATCCCTCTTGATTTGTATCATAGATTCCATATCTCTGTCCCAAAATTATGTTTCCTGTTTCTCGATCTGGATTGACCCTTCAGCTCTATCTATGTTATAAGTGTGATAAGTTTGCCTGATTTTCAAATCCATGTTTTTTATAATTGGACCGCATGTTTGATTATGAGATGGTAATTAGGTGTTATTCAAAATAAGCATCACACCAAGTATTGAGTATCCATCTCCCATTGACTTAGTTCTCCATGGAAGTGCAAGAGAGAAGAAAAAGAATAGGGATTGTGAAAAAACTTTTGTAGATATAACCATAGGATGAACCACTATCCACTTGAATTGGTAGTCTACAACGAACGAGGGATATTTTTTCTCCTAATAATACCCATATGTAAATGGAAGAATACAAGCTTGATTATAATTGGTGAAAAATATAGTAATAGCCACATTCAATAGCAGTAGTAGTAGCCCAATCTTCATTCTTTGGTAGTAGTATCTTTCTTTAGTAGCCCAATCTTCATTCTTTGAGAGTAGCATATTTCTTTACCAATATTCAGTAGCCCCCTCTTTAGTATCTTAGAATCTTAGTCATGTTATATTAGCAACATTGTAAACCCTAAACTTAGTCACTTTCCCAATCTTAGTAAATTACTCACAACATAAAGACATGTGGGTGGTAACCGAATTAATAATGCTAGGCGGTTGAGACTTTTAGGTGGTACTACCCTTTAAAAGTGGAACTTCTCTCAATTCAGGTCATTTATGCACCAATGTAAGGGCTCAACCTATTAATTGGTGATTATAAAATTAAAATAATCATAAACTTGTTATATTTTCAATTGTTGTCTTCCATTGTTCCTCTAATTCTTCTTCTAACAAGGAAAAAAAACTCTCTTCAATATAAAAAGCCAATCATACATTTAAATATTTAAATCCAAACAAATGAAGTAGGAAAAACCCTTACCAAGGTAAGCTTTAGTGAATTTGGTGGCTCTTCCTTGATCTACTGATGTTGAAAATAGCAACAAGAAAATCCTAATTTAATTTTGTCCTTGAATTAAATTAGGAACTAAATTGTAATTCTAATTCCCATAGCAACTTGTAATAGTTAAATAAGTTAATTTGAATTAATTGGCTCAGTAAATTGAGTTGGGATTCTATCTAGAGTCATGTAGAGTGGTTCCTAAATTTTAGGGGCCCGGGTTGAGTTCTTTTGAGTTGTAATTATTTAATTCAGTTTAACTAAGTTAAATTCAGGTAAACTAGTTCCAACTGATGGAGGAATTAGTGGGAGATCCAATAGTGGTGTGTAACATGTAGTATTGGGGTGTAACCAACATTGCTCAACCAGTAAACTGAATATTCACTCATAATTAACTCATACATGTCAGATCAGAGAAAGACCCAGTTCAGATTGGAGTTTAGAGACGGTGTATTATCAGTTGTATAATCATCTAGATTGTACAAGTGGTGCATGTAATCAGAGGAAGGCCTATGATGGATTGCATAGCTATGGATGAGGAATTCCTAATTAAATATGAGTTAATTCCGTAGAAAATGGACAAGGAAATCAGGGCTTGCAGGCAACAAATTTGGCTAAGTATTGGTTGGAGCTTGTTTGTGAAGTAGTGAGATAGATTGTGGATAGTGCAAGAGTTTGCTCGGGATATAAAAGAATTGTAATCTTCTCAATTTTTTTTATTAATGCAATATGCAAATAGCAGGGGCTATGGCTTTCCCCAAAAAATAATTGTGTTATGTGTGATTGAATTCTTCCTTTTTCTGCTTCATGATTTCATCGATCAATTATTGTTTTTGCTGATGAGTAGAGTAGATTCAAGTCAATTGTTTTAGAATATTACAATATGCATTTTGAATCTACAAGGAATTTCTACAATTGTGACCCAAACTCAAATTAAGAAATTATTCTTGATTCCATGAATAATTTAAAATTATATTAAGAATTATGGCACAACCAAACATAATGCATACGTTGTAGAAGATGTCGATTTTGCTAGTTTCCAATCATTTCTATGATATTTCCAACTATGATTAAAACTCCAAGTATGTGCATGAAACTGAGAAAAAGAATGGCTAGATTCCTTAGTTATATGTATGGAAATAATGGTATATCTTAAGATAATTGAAATTTTGGTAGCATGTTGGGGATTGTGGGTCAATAATCATTGATGTTGCATTTGAAATCGTACCAACGAAGTTGGAAAAATTATTTGAACACCACTAAAATCATAGATTAATGGATTAGGACCCTTGGTTTTTGTTTGGGATTATGGAGTTGGGGCTTGCATGGAACATCTCATAAGCGATACATTTCCCGAGCATACACTTAAAACTTAAAAGTGACATGTGTGAAGTAAATGAGATGTGGATGGTTGATGATAAAATAAAGTTTAATATGGCATTATAGTTTCCATCCTTAATACATGACTAGGAAATATGCAACGTAATAATGGAATATTAATATGTTTCTAATCTTGATGAGAATTTGAGGCGTCTCTATATACACAATGGGAAACATGGTGGTAAGAAAAATTCCTGGAAAATACTTCCCATGCAATAAACCATCCCTGCACAACCCCAAGCCTTGCTACTCATGCCATAATTCAATGTTCATGCACAAGTACATGATAGCTACTATGTCAACTTTCAAAAATAATGGTGGGACATGCAATGTCTGAGTCCCTAAATGATGTAGTTGCATGATTACTACCTCTCATTTCATGAAACCCATCTGTTTTACAAATTGGGTTTAATGTGGGATTAGTTGTAGAAACATTAACAACTTTATTGTCCTTTCCTCAAACACAACTTCAACATTCCAAGAGGATTCCAACACAAAAGAAGAAAAGTTGTTAATGCATGAAATTGTAATAGAAAAGAAAGACATCAATCCAAATTGCAATGAGCTCCCTAGTCATATTTAAAAAATTGCAACACAAGTCCATAGACACTAACTTAACCTTCAATTGAGTCCTCTCCAATGGTGTCTAGTAGGCTTCATGGTCAATGGTCTAGGTTGCACATAACTTCCTCAATTCCATTGTTCCTACTACTAGGATGACAAGTAGACCTTCCCATTTGTGCATTATATTTTTTCGTGCTCTACATATTCATGGTTGTTGGTTAACATTATTATTATTCATTGGAGTGGAGATCCATTAACAACTCAAAGATCCCTCATAAAAAAATTAGTTGAAGGTAAGAATAAAGAAAGAAAGTCTTTTAATGTTTATTCCATTTTATTTCTCTTATTTGTCATCTATATTTACACATTTTCCATACATTGTTAATACCTAAACTTCATAGAATCATGTGGTGTGATTTTAGTAATAGTTTCATTACTTTCTTATGTAGATCGTGTCAGAAAATGATTTTATGTTGCTCAAATTTACAACAACTTACAATGCAAAAGTGTTTCTACAAACACAAAATCGGGAGGATAAAGCAGCCTAGGTAGTATGTTGACTTTACATAGATTAATTTTAGTTATGAAAGGGCCTATGTGCCAAATTGATACTAGCAACACAAAATATGGAAGATAGATTAGCATAAATAATATGCCAGCTTTACATGGATTAGTTCCACCTATGATATAGGCCTTGGTTGCCAAAGTACTACCAACAACACAAATGTGAGAGGGTAAAGTGGCATAAGTAGTAAGTTGGATTTACATGGAATAATTTCAGCTATGATATACCATAGAAAGGTTCGTTTATATTTCTCTTTCTTGTGTAATGTTGTTTTTTCTTCCATGGATTTGGGGGCTTTTACTGTATAGTCTAAAGTTTTGTTTAACATTTGTGGTTTTCATCTTTTTTTTGGAATTCATTGGAATTTATCCATCCTCTTATTGTGATGGTTATGTATTTCAATTTTCTTCATAAAATATCTCCACTTCATAAAATATCTCTACTTAGGTTAAATATAAGAGTTTAAGTGCTTCGTTCTCATCCTTAAGCCTTACACTGTGCTATAGAGTTTATCAATCTCTATAGGAAGAATCCAACAAAGTTTGTTCATGTGTACATAGTTTTTCTTGATTTCCTCTATGCTCCATTTTATGTATTAATACATGTATTTGCTTCTTGATTTGTTTTATGTGTTAATGGATGCATTTTCTTATGTGCTACTGCATATGGAAGTTTAATTTTAAATTCCAATTTGCAAATTCAATATCTTTTATACAAATTTACGAATTCAAATTCAAATTCAATATTGTAAACATTTATAATCTACTTTCTAGCCTAACATATCATCTCATTTTTTCTTAATTCTATGTATAGAGCACTGGGGTGGAAATCTCGTCGAGAGGGGGAACCTAACATAAATTAAGTCAAGAAGGGGCACTATAGCCATAACAGAAATATAGTGAAGAGGGGAATCTAACACATAAATCAGAGGTGGTGGATTTTTTCCCCTTGCAAAACTTCCCTCTAATACCCCTTTTGATGCTCTACCTTCTCCCATTTTTCTCTCTTTGCTTCTATTGTTGGAAACTAGTGTCTAAGGGAAAATAAGTGGGCTCTCTTCAGCTCATGATGAAGTGTAGTCCAGTGGTGAGCATGTTGAGCAATATTGAACATGGTACATCATTGAACACAACAACATGTTCCTACAATTATAGGAAGAAATGACGAAGTGTCCAAATGGAAGATTGGAAATAATTCAATAGAAGCAATGCATTAGTCATTGGACTGAAGAAATGGATTAGATAGGAGTTGTTACTGTTAGATTCAGTTCCAAAATATATTTGTAATAGTGGAAAGGCATATGACATGAAATATTTCAAGAGAGGATTGTAATATTGGAAAGGCACATGACAAGAAAAATTTCATGAGAGGCTTGTAATATTGGAAAAAGATATGATATGAAATATTTTATGAGAGGCTTACTTTATTTTAATATAAAGTTTGTTATGAAAATATACTAACAATAAGACCCCAAACATATATGGCCAATGAAAATTTATTAGATCATTTTAAATATCATTTTAAAACTGTTGTTAAAGCATTTAATTAAAAAAAATCAACAAAATTAATATTGAGTCAAAGTGATATCAAGCACTATATACCTATGCCTTCCCAAATATAATAAAGTGTAAATTTATAAGACTACCATCATGGTCCATCCCTCAGTAATTACAATTTTTTGTGTGACAATTATTCTACAGACATGGACCTGCATGTCCCCTTGTGTAAATGGAGTGGCACTCAGTATACAATTTCATATTAACCTTGTGTTGCATTGCATATTAACCTCCTTTTCTATTTTCCGTTCATGCACCATAACACAATCTTCTATGATTGGTTGTACTATTTCATTGCAATGTGTGCCATCATATTGTTGTATCATTATTCTCTTGTTACCTGATGAAGTGTATTACTTTTCAAGGAGGAGGATGATAAGGGAATTTAATGTCGGATTTCTCAAGAAATTTCAGAGCTTTGGGATCCTTCAATTTAGTTTGTGTGTTATTTTATAGTTTACATATTATTTATAGTGTTTCACTAGTGGTTACTAGGTTTATACTAGTAGGCAGTAGTTAAACTACAATTTTCAATAATGAGGTCTAAATTATCGCATCTTCTCAACCATTTAGGTCTGGTATATATTCGTATGGACTAGTAGAGATCGAGGGTTTCAATAGTAGTGAGTAGTGAGAGAATTTCAAAAGGTTAGAGGCACCTAGTCTACCAACAAGCTGAATTCAAAACCCGACAAGAATAGTTGTGACGCGGGTTTTTTCTTTTCCTTTACATTTTTTCTACACGTTTAGGTTTTATTTATTTCCTTTAAGATGACACAAATCAAATGTGGGAAGCACAAAGCATTAGGATGGTTAATCTAAAGAGACCAAAAGAAATTTTCACCTTAGTAAACCATAATTCCAGTGAGCAAGAGACAAAAATATCGATGTTTAACGCAACAAGAAACAACGCTACAAAATATTTGATTACTATGGAGCACAGTTCAACGATGGTTTACAATCTCAGATGAGTGGTTCACTGTCATTGTTAAACCTAGTCCATGAACAAGGTTTTCCCTCTTATAAGAAAAAAAATTAGCCTACTAGTGGACTTTCATTTTCTCATCCTATCATAACAGTGGAGGATTTAACAAGAACATGGGCTTATTTTACAGAATATTTCTTTCAGAAGGATGTAGGAAACATGGACGAAAGGTTGGTTTTTGTAAATGCAAAGTAGTATAAGGGGATTTTAAAGTGTAAACTTACCCAAAATCTTAGACAACCACATAAGAAAAAATTTGTTATGATCCAGCCAAAAGTAAATTACATATCTAGTAACACTAAAACAAAACAAGCAATTTGCGTCAGATTTAGTGCCATATTTTAGTGCACTTTTTTTACAATTGGATGAGAAACTTGGTGCTAAATTTGGCTCTATTGTAAAAAAATTTAAAGCATCCTTTTTGCGCCTAATTTTGCTTCATTTTTCATGCTAGATTTTGCAACCTTTTTTACACTAGATTATGCATAATTTTTTGTGTCAAATTTTGCACCAAGATTTACATCTGATTTTATGATAGGTTTTGCTTCTAGTTTTGTGTCATTTTTTTCATCTATTTTCCATCATTTTTTTCTTCCTATTTTGTGTCGTTCTTTAGTTCCATTTTTGCACCATCATTTCCATCAAGTTTACACCATCTTTTGCATCGAATTTAGCACCTTCTTTTGCATCCATTTTGTGTCGATTTTTGCATCTAGCCTTATACTAGGTTTTGCATCTTGTCTTGCACTAGTTTTTGCTTCTAATTTTGCACCTATTTTTGCATCTAGTTCTTCACCTCCTCTAGTGCCTATCTTTGCACCATATGTTGAATTTGATTTAGCATCAAATTTTGCATCCATCTTGGAGCCCATTTTTGCATGTTTTTTGGGACTATTTTTTACGTCGACTTTTGTATTTTATTTGCCTCCCTTTTTCACGTCCCATATTGCACCATATTTTGCATCATTTGCTACATCCAATTTTGCATCGTTTTTAACATAATTTCCTGCATCCAATTTTACACCCTTTTGAATATCCAAATTTGCATCTATATTTGCATCCTATGTTAAGTCATGTGTTGTGTCAACCTTTACATCCCATTTTGTGTGTAATGCTACATTCAATTTTGAGCCATTTTTCACATCCACTTTTTCATTTGTTTTTACACCAATTTTTGCATCACCTTTTGCATCCACCATTACATCTCAATTTGTATCCAATTTTGAGTTACTTTTATACCCATTTATGCACCTTTTTTTATGTCTACTTATGTGTCCAATGTTGCACCATTATTTACATCCACTTTTTCATCCAATTTTGCATCCTTTTTGGTGTCTAATTTTACATCATTTTCGCCAATCAAATTTGCATCCTTTTTTCTGCCTCATTTTGTGTCCAAATTTGCTCTCATTTTGTTTCCAAGTTTGAGTCTAAATTTGCATTCGATATGCATCATTTTTGGCATCCAATATGGCGTCCTTGGTTTCACCCATTTTTAGCCTCATTGTACATCTTGTTTTATGTCTTTTCTTACATCTTTTTTTTTCCTTTTTTTTGCACCCAAGTTTTCATCCCAAATTTTCACTACAATTTACATCATCATTTGGCATCTTAATTTGCATCCCTTTTTGTTTCTTTTTAGCACCCAACTTGGCATCCCCTTTTGCATCCTATTTTACATCTATTTGTATGTCATTTTTTGCATCTAGTTTGGTGTCCATTTTTGAATCCTTGTTTGTGCCCAAATTAGTATCCTTTTGTATGTCATGTTTTGTTCCCTTCTTTGTGTTTATTGTTGCACCATTTTTTACTTCTAGTTTAAAACACTTTTTGTGTCCTTGTTTGCATCTTGTTTTAATGCCTAATTTAACATCCAATTCTATTCCCAATTTTGCATCCATGGTTACATCCCCATTTATATTTTCATTTGACTTCTTGTGTAGAGTATACTTTTATTTCCATTTATGACCCCCTTTATGGATTCATTTTACTAATTCCAATTGCATAGTGAAATATATCACAATTTCTAAATATCATTAAAGAAGATATCACAATTCATTATGACCCCCTTCATGGATTCATTTTACTAATTTCAATTGCATAGCGAAATATATTACAATTTCTAAGTATTATTAAAGAAGATATCACAATTCAAATTGATAACAATGTTTGTAAGGAAATTTAAGGGAAATTGACAACATCCATCCAAAAAAATAGCAACGTCATCATATCCAATATTTCTCTATGAAAAAATCGTTAACAAATTTTAATTTACATATATGACTATCAAATCAACACTCATTGCATATATCATTATTCCAAAATAAATTCACATCCACACAAAGAAGGAACCTTTGGTCACCTCTTCCCATAACCCAAAGGAATAATAAGAATATGAAGAGATGCAAGATGTTGGTCATAGTCTACTACTAAAAACTCTCAGCGAGAAATCCATTTTACCCAACCTCATGTTAATGACTTTTCCAATTAGAGGAAAATTCAACTAAAAAATAACCACCTAAGAAAAATTAAGGAATTAATAGTAAACATTTTTTAATATTTTTTTAATATTTCCTTTTAATTATTTTACTTTTATCAAATTTACCCAAATATATGTCACTTTAATCAAATAACTCTATCTATGTTATATTTAAATTAATTTATGAACACAAGATTTAATAAAATTTGGTAATCTAAAATTTAATACACTGTTTTTAATTTATTATATAAATTCCTAAATATGACAAACAAAGTTAGTCATTAATAAAATTTGATTAAAATTAAAAACATTTGTTTTAACCATAAAATTTTTTATATAAAAAAGAATATGCACGAAAATAATTTTTATATAGAATTTATTCAATTAATAATATAGGAAACTTGTTAATGTGCACAAAGTTTTAAGCTTTATTACTATTATTTTACTATTGCCTTTTATTATACTTGTCTTGCTTACATATTTTAATGTGTATCTATTTTTAATTTAATAATATATTTTTCACATTATTATAATAATAATAATGATTTAAAGTAAAATTATAATTTTATTTTTTATATTAATTTAATTTTGTCAATATAAACACTTATCCAATATTATATTAATTATATATATATATTATATTTTATATATTATATTATAACTACTTATTTCTAATAACATAAATGAAAGAACATATAAAATAATTAAACACATACATTAATATATATAATTCCAAAAACAAAATACATACAATTGTATAAATGGCATGTTTAAATAATAAAATATTACAATTTCACCACACATCAGTTTTTTATATCACATCAAACATTTCTTGTTTTTGATATTAAGGTTATGTGATCTATGTATAATTCTTTATGATCCTTTTGAGCTATGGTTGTAGGTCAATTATTTTTGCAACAACAATATCTTCTTGTTAGTCATCTGTACACATGGTTGCATGCTAACCACATCATCTTCTTGTTAGGCATTGGTACACATGGTTGCATGCTAACCACATCATCTTCTTGTTAGGCATTGGTACACATGGTTGCATGTCAACTCTTTTTTATTGAAAAAATTGTTCCTTGTTATTTCAAAAATAAATCAAATGTTACATACATATACATAGCCAAATAGGTCTAAAAATTAGTTCAAAACTTCACATAGGTCTCATTCTGGCCTTATATGATGAGGAAACGAATATGGGAAAACCAAAATTTTCATCATTTTTAGAAGTTATTTAAATTGTAATTTGTCTTTCAGTGTTTTATACTAATATTTAATCACTTTAATCAAGGATATAGATAACATGATGGCATTAGCAGTACTTCATTGGTGCATGTGTGGAACATCATCATATCATATCTCGGTAATTGTGGCACATTGTATAACATGTTACAGATGTATTATAATGTAATTTATATGACATATTAGACATTTATAATATAATGTAAGTTGTTAATTTGATTTATAGTAATGTTATAGCATTTTTTAATTAATAAAGAGATTTTTTTAAAAGAGAAATGGGCTAATTGGTGGAAGTGATAAATTAATTATTTTAAATATGACATCTTTTAATAAACATGGAATATATATTTACCACTAAATTCAAGATCCAAATTTTTCTAATGCACCATCCAATAAATAAACACCCATGTGATGCCAAAATAGTGTAACAATATTATTTGTTTTTTAATTTTTCAACCATAGAAAATATAATAATGAAAAACACCCACTATGACTCCTATAGGAAAAACATAGACATCACTGAGTAGATTGAAGTTAATGTTTTGTTATTCTAGTGATCTATATAAATAATAAAATATTATAGATGATATTTTGATGCTCCACAATTATATTTCCATTCAAAATGTTAAACCAGAACTTTAAGAATGCCAGACTTATGCAACTACTGAGTTGATATTGTATCTCTCATTTTAATTGGTTGTCGAACAAACCGAGCTTCTTCAAATGAAAGAGATGTCCCAATTGAACTGGGATATGGGAGTGGAACATATTGCTAAGTGAGTGGAGAAATGACAAATTGATGAGGGGACGAGAAATAGGGCCTTCCATATCCCTGGAATTGAGGTCAAGAGTGACCACTCTCCGCAGATGCTAATGGTTCTAGGTAATATCAGTCTAGTTGCACAAAGGGACTTCAACACTCCAATAGGCCAAGTAATTATGAGGATCCTTGGTGATGAGCTTCTTAAATTCCAAGTGGGATTCTTGATCATGAGTGAAAATAAAAGTGTGCCCCAAAATTTTGTTTGCTACATTTTCAAAATAATCTATTGTCACCCAATTTTTCACAAAAATGGAAAAATCAGCTGAAAACTTTTGATCGCTGCATTTTTCAAAATATTCTAATGTCGCCCAACTTCTCTTCAACAATTTATTCATGGATATGAAAAAGAAAAACCCATTAAAACACAAAGAAAGTGTGGCCGAGAAAGGCTTTACTATTGGTTGTGGCGATTGTGATCTTTAATTGTGGCACTTATGCTTAGCGTTTGTTGCAAACAAATGATCTTCAATTGTGGCACTATTGCTCAGCTACAAACAAGATTATGGCACTGTTGCTCAGCTGCAAACAAACGATATTCTCAATTAAATGAAGTCGCCCCTCACTTATATTTTTCTTCCCAAAAAATACAAAAAGAGGGTAATGATGAAATTATTTTGAAAAATATATTTCTTAAAATGAAGAAGTCACAAATATTAAAAAAGTGATATTTATTTACATTTAAAAACAAAAACAAAAAAATATCTAACAAATACAAATTTCTAAAAGCAAAAAGAAAAATTATCTAAATAAATTTGAAAATGGAGTTTTTAAAGTAATATTTTAAAATATATTAATTGTAGTATCTTTGTTTCTAAATATTGTGGATAAATTTTTTTTTCTAATATGTTAAAAATGCAATATTTAAAAAATTAAGAATATTACTAATTTTTGGCATTTTGTTTCTAAAAATTGGTGCATAGAAACACATGTTATTAATATTATATGGATTGAAATTTTTAATTTCATTTTCTAATTAATGCTAACCCATGATATATGCTTCATTAAAACCACACTCAACCCATGATTTACCATTCATTAAAAATATTCTCAATATTCATATAGATTAAGATATTAATTTTATTTTTTATATTTAATATAGTTTTAGTATCACTGGGCATCATTCACAATAAGGTAGGTAAATCATATTATTGATAAAAATTCACTAACCCAAATTAAATAACAAAAATTTGTCATGTCATTTTAGGTGCCTAGTCACACCTGTATCTCTATTAAATTTTAAAGGATTTTAATTTGCTTACACATTATGATAAGAAAATTCAATATTAACCTTTTAAAATAAAATTTTCTCTAATTGCAAGAAATCCCTTTTAAGCAACCTCATGTCAAGAAATCTCTTTTACACAACCTCGTTTCAATTATAAAAGCTATGACACATTAAATCCATAATTATTGGATCCAAGGTATAGACAATCACTGGAATACAACGATTTCATTGTTCCTTACTTACCATATGGCTAATGTTATCTAATATGAATAAATGGAGATAGTACTTCTCTGTATATGCATTATAACTATAATGCAAAGTAATGTAACATAGTATGATCTAATTTAAGCTTTCTTAGTATGACTAGTCAACAACTTAAACAAGTAGAGCTATTATGGATATTAGCTTAGTTTGTAAATCTTACATGACTCATATTAGTAGAAGGAAAAGCAAGGCTTATATGACTCATATTAGTAGAAGGAAAAGCAAGGCTTATATGACTCATATTAGTAGAAGGAAAAGCAAGGATGTGTAACACATTTCATAGTAGTCTCTTCCTTATCTAACATATATGGTATCACTAGTGATTATCTTGAGATAGCATGTAACTCCAACATATCATGTCATTAAATATGGAAGCTCAGCTAGGAGCATTGGTTCCCCTAACATTATTGGTTTTTACTCATCCTATATTTTTTACTTACATTATGCAATGGGTGTTTACACTATTGCTAGGGTAACCTGTGGAACATTGACTGATTGCAAAGGTGTAAACACTAAGTGAGGAGTATGGACCAAAGGTGGGGTAGGAGTAGGAAGATCCAAATTTACACTTTCACTTGAGGAAATATAAGTATATCCGTAGTCATATTTCTGGTTGTTTATCTTGGATATATGAGGAAACCACCTTGAGGAGCCTTGTGTTCTTAGCTCAATGGTGATCAGGGTGAACATTTGTCCAATTTTATTCACCTAATGTTTGATCAGTAGATCTCTCAATCTAGAACAAGGCACTCTAGATTATTTTTCTCCCTCACAGCACCCTAGCAACACGCAACCCACATATGGGGAGGATTATGGATCATTTCGTTGTAGCCTGAGTTAGAAGTTAGAAGCATTATACAAATGATATAACATAAGTATAGACTGATATATGACAAGCATAAGTCTCAAGAAAATTGAAAAGTTGAGAGAAAAAGCATTTGAAAAGAGATTAGTTCAAAGGAACATGTTGTAAATTACTCTTCCCACTCTAATATGGATTCACACTATAGTAAGGAAGATATAAGATAATGCATGAGTTTTATATGCCTTTTGGCTTAGGGATACATATTGATTTCAACATGGAGCTACCCCCATTAATGATTAAATCAAATTAATGCACATACACCTAGAGATCCCAGGACATATAGCTAGATTCTATCACTCTAGGAGTAAAAGTTGAATCATGGAAACTCAAAGAAAACAAACTAGGTGGTATAGTAGGAGACATTGTTTTGCAAATTTATGTAGGTAGAATAGCTACCAATATCATTGTACATAATGATTCATTGATAATTTTCAACACATATACATAAAATAGTAACATAATACTAATAATATGATTATCATTTTTAATCAAATCAACTAAAATTCAAATGTGATTACCAGATAAAATTACATCATGAATATGAGTCTTATAAGATAAATTCACAACTAACATCCAAAGACGGTAATATCATCATACATGATAATTCTTCGTCAAAATAATGGTGATAATTTCCAATATATACATCAAATAAAAATATAATAATGATAATATCATCACCATCTTTAATCAAATAAAATTCATTGTATGATTATCAAATCCAAATGTTTCATAGATATCATTATTATAAGGTAAATTCACAACATCCATCTAAAAATAGGAATTATATTCTACACAATAATACTTCATCAAAAGCAATGCATGTGCATGCCTAACTAGCACCACCAAGATCATCATCGCAACCATCCTGATCAGTCTCATCCACGTCATCATCACCAACACTATCGTTATCCTCATCATCAATATCTTGATGTATACTCAACATAATCTATCTTGGCAGTAATTACCTTTAACATTCTGGAAAAAAAAAGTCAAAAAATAAATATTACATGTTAGTATTAATTCCATAGCACAATGCATAATAATGTTAACCATAAAATGAGGTAGGATATAATATCTAATAGTGATAAAGAAATAAAATGAAAATATGGTTCAAATATATATTGGAAATCCAACTAAGATTACATCCCTCAAACTCCATCCACACAACAAAATCAACCCATCTCCATTGTTGCAGCATCTCTTTTTCCAAATGATTTGGATGTATTCCATATTTTTGTTCCGATCAATCATTAAATAGGGATAAATAAGATAATAATGATTTTATTCTAGTACAAATTTTATTTTTAAAAAAATCACATATTTAATATACTTACAAAAGTTGTTATCATTTCTTTTAACCCTTTCTAACCACTACGATGAGTGTCTTTTGTATTTTCTAACCTTACCTTGGAATCAATGTCCTTAAACTTAAACCAATTCAATTCATTTTCACACAATACATGTCTAAGTAATGGAGGTAACATGATAGAAATTAGAGCCAAAACCAACTCCTTTATATTTCCATATCATGAAGCTTCTTGCTTCATTATGTATATATCCAAGATTTGTAATTATATTACCAACTTCGGATATATTAGACATTACATATCAATAAGACGAAGAGTGTATAAATCATTAGAACTGGTACCTATAATCAAAAACTCACTCTATAACCTTAAAAATTATAACTAATTCCCGAATAAGACTCTTACTAGATATTGAATTAGTAGGATGCAAGAAACTCATAATACTCCTTTGACTCTTTAAGAGGTAATAATGACTTTGTATACTAGTAGTTATCTAGGTCTCATGAATAGGAAGCAGGAAATAGATCTATAACTCCATTTCTTTCTTTTGACACCCATTTAGCTAACGTTTGACACAGTTATATGAGGGAGAGATCCCATTAAGACTCTTTTGGCACACCTTTATCTCTATAATTCCCAGTTTTGACACACCGTGTAAAGGAGAAATTCCCTATAGTGGAAATTTACCATTTGATATATACAGTAGCTCCTTAGTTTTTAGCATTGGATATATAAGCATTAAAAAGAATGTGGAGTGCATTAAATTAATTTTAAAATATTGTATCAACAAATTTATGAGAATTACAGAGTGAATAAAGTTGAGTCAAAACTCTTGGCATATGTCTGAACAAAAGCCAAAAGGACATGACCAAGAAATCCAAATTGAAACCCTAATGTTGTGAATCATTGATTTCTTGAGAAGAAATAAAAACCGTTCATGTAAAAATACCCCGTAAACACCACAAAATGTGTCAACGCGTGAAGCTCGCTCGTATATAGTAGACATGGAGGAATGTGAGTGCTCCACATAAACTTAGCACTTACTGCCATTCATATAATATAGCTGGAATACCATTTTGTAGGAGGTATTTAATTATTGGTGACATAATAGCTGTTGGGACATCAATTGAAAGGACAAATTTTTTAACATAGTAAACTCAATTAAGAACCAATAAAGGTGATAAATTGTCCATGATAAGTAACACGAAGGATTAATTTAAAAAAGGGTAGTGTATCAAGACTATGGTTTAGAGGTGCAATTAGGATGATAAAATTGATTAGAGACCATAACTGGCATTAAGACCAATGTAAAAGTAATTAAGTAAACTATAAGGTATTATAAATGAATGATCTAATTTAGTAGAGTAAAATGATAAGTTATAAACCTAAATATAAGAGTTACATATGTCACACATATTAAATAAATTAAAAATACAAAGAACATATATTAACTTAAAAGCTAATTCTTAGACTTTAAAAATGAGTCAAGTCTAGATAAAAATGTAAATTTTAGTGACTTCAAATTTTATGAACCTTTCAAGACTACAATTATGGTTTGATACCAATGTTAGAAAGTCCAATAATATTGAATGCTAAAGGAAGAAAAAATCACATTGATGATAGAGTTCCATAAGACTACATTAAGAATAATTTTCAATTAGGATTTTTTTTTTAAGTGTGAAATGGGATGTGTTATCACCCCAAGAAACTCTCCTAGGTTGTATCTCGGAGATGCTCAGGAACATTACAAACTCAAAAAATTGTTGGAAATGGATGAATGGAAGGTTTGATGCATATTCAAGCCAGATAACCACTCCTACTATGCTTAACTCCAGACATGGGTGAACACCCCCAGACTACAAGGCCTTAGACCACCAATTACTCACAGTTTGAGGATTGGATGAACATGGAGAGTATTGACTACACCGACAGATGCACAAGACCTTGTGATGGCCAGCTGCAACCAATAAAGAGGTATGCAAATCTGTTTCCTAATGCACAGAGAGGATGACAGCTCTCTGCCACTAAGTAAAAGAAACCTATATAACATATTCAATAATACTTGCAAGATTCTAACACATAGGTGGGATGACAGCCCCTCTAATGCTAAATTCAAGAGCACATGAATCAATGAATAACAGGCACAGCCTAGAACAAAGAAGAAGTGGAAAGTGAGCAAGTAACAACAAAAGAAGCTTGTATTAGCTAAAAATGAAGACCAGACGCTGCAAGTATGACAGTAGTTATAGTCTCCAGAAGTTGAACCTTACATCAAAACAACAACCATCAACCCCCATCACATTGTGTTTTTGGGTATAAATAGAGTTTGATTACAAAAATGCTTCGTTATTCTATACGTGGAGAAGTCATAATTGACTACTAACCACTTTAATTATCTAGTATGGGTCTCTGCTCCAATCTGCTGGCTTTAATGAACAAAATTGATCTTTTCTGATACTCTGTTGTACTTCTTGATTGGGTGGAGTGTGATATGCATGAAATTCCATAACTGTTGGTTGCGAACTTCTTCCTTGGCGTCGTCCTTCTCGTCCTTCGGCCATACTTCTCTTGAATGTGGTTGCTGGAGTAACAAATGCACCGGGTACTGGTAGGTGATTGCCTTCATCCTTCAGTAGCACAGATCAGTCAATGGAGAGTGTACTTCATGGTGGGTGAATAGAGTGAA
>APFE030172323.1:39109-115646 GCA_000404065.3 Pinus taeda
AATAATGGGTTAGATGTGAAAACCAGCCTCTGGCACGCTCTAACCCCGAATTCTTACTTGAAAACCAATTTGTTGGCGGTAAGAATTCTCTTTCTTTTGTTCACTGTTTGATTTCTCAACTGAATAATGACTTGAGGACAAGTCAAAACTTTTGTGGGGGAGAGAAGCATCAGCATTTTGTTCTTTTATCTTTCCATTGTAAATTCTTAAAGATTTCTTATCTCATCTCCTCACTGTAAATTTCCAAAGCAGTTTGTTCCAGCATTCCAGATTTCAATAAATAAGTTGTTTTGTCATTGTTTTATCTCAAAGGGACCTGGTTATAAACATTATGCAGGGGGGCTTGTTCTGTCCAGAAGACCATGCTATCAACACCAGCAGTAATGGGACCTGTTTAGACACATAAAAGGGACTTGTTAAGAGATTGTTATTTCAGGGTTACTTCAACAAAGCTTCAGCAAGTTTCTACAAGGATTCATAGGTTGTTGGGCACCAAGACTCCATCAAATACCCAAGCTCAAAGAACCTGTATACATCTATATAAGGAGCTGCATGAACATCTTCAAGTTTCAGAGGGACCGATTGCACTCAAATCTATCTCAAGGGACCTGTTATGAACAGCAAAGAATAGTCAAAAGAGACTAGTCCTACACAGGATGCCAATGCAACAACAGCCAACAAAAGTGTAATATGTTCCTTGTTCTTAACATTTAATTTCTTAGATTAATTTTTAATGTTAAATTTAATGACTGTGACTGTTATGATCGATTTCAAGGGCACTACATTTTCCATCATCCCTTATCTCATTGATTCTTATCCTATTTCATACCTCTGAATCCATTACCCTTTTCATATCAACCTTGTTATGCCAAACACATCCTACAGCCATACCAACATCCTCCATTTGGCCAAGTACCAATAGAAACAGGACACGTGGTGGATTGTTTTTTTTTTAAATATAAAGGTAAAGAAACGGGTGTTAAAGGGGCCTATTCATTGTATTTCATACGGCCGAATCATGATTCCACCACCCGACGCAGCTAAATGATTCAGAGGACTCCCTAAAATCATACCCCAGTATTGCATATACGCTTCCAGCGCTCCTATTATGGCATTTATACAATCGGTACAACCATTCCCTTGTTTCCAAAGATGAATATGCTATGAGGTAAAGGTAGTTGGTTATTTCACCATCATTTTCAGATTGTTCACGCTGGCATTTAACTCCCGTGACTTCCACAGTAAGGATTGAAAGCAGTGAGCGCCATTTGGTTTCGACTCCCACCAAAGTCACAAGACAGCCGACCGAGCATCATACGGTATATTAAGGGAGCGACGCCACCAGGTAATAAATTGAAATTTCTTTGTTGAAATTGAAAAACATAAACAGGGAAGAGTTAGAGCACGACCCTCTGCCAAAATGACCAATAGGGTCGAGCCGAGCGTGTTCGACAGTTCTCAATACCATGAAGATTGCATTTCAATTCTCACAGAGATACAGTGGTTGCCCTTTTTAGAGAAATTTCATGGAAGTAATGAAGAGGTTACCAAACAATTCGCTTTCACATTCAATGGAGAGAAAGCCCTGATAGGTAACTTCCCATTCAGGGTTTCAGAAGACACCATCGCCCAGTCAATAGGGTCAGCCTAGAAGGGGAGAAGTATTTTAAGATAAAGCAATTTAAAGAGAAGTCGTGGACTCAATTTATGTCTAGATCCTGAGTCTCATCAGTTAACTGGAAGAAAGGCATCCCAAGGAGTTGGTTGGTGCATCCCTGGGATGAGATGGTCTACATTCTCCAAAAATTCGTAACCTGTGAAGGTCATTACAGTATTGTTTATCTATACCATATCAAGTTACTGCTACACTTGAAAAGGTAGTGTGTTATCAGTCTACCATATTTTATATTACAAAGCCTAACTAAGATTTCAAAGACCATCCAAAAGTAGAAGGGAAATGAAGACAGGAGCCTATATCACTTTGGCTTAATTAAAATTCTTATTGAGCATGAATTGCAGAGAAGAGGGAAAATGTGGAAGGAATTCTTAGCTACTAACCAAATTAAAGATGAAGAAGACAAAGAAGAATCGCAGGAGAACTCAGGATTCATGAAGGACATCGATGAAGAGATCCCAGCATCCAAATAAAACAAGGTGCCTCCACCTGTGAGCAGCATAAGGACTAGGCAAATGAGAAAATAAGATGCTAAGAAGGTAGAGCAAGATAAAATTTTCACCACTTATTCAAGAAGAACGAGGAGAGCACCAAAATCCCAGTTACAAGAAGACCAGCTTGAATCCAATGCACCTATACCAATGGATATTCAAAGCAGTGACCACTCGCCACCAGGACCAGGAGCTGATATAGAGGTTGAAAGCCACTCACTACCAGGACCAAGAGCTAATATAGAAGTTGAAAGCAATAACAAGCAAGAAAAAGGTTCACCACCTCCCATTAAGAAACAGAAGAAACTGGAGAAACAAATCGAGAAATTAAATGAAGAACTCATGGAGGCTAATATGCTGGAAAAAGTTATCAAGAAAGAAAATGAAATGCTCCGAGCGCAGAGTAAAGAGACTCAAAAGAAGAATGAAAAGTTAAGGGAGCGAATCAATGAACTAGAAGCTGAGCAAACGGATATATGTAAGTGGGCCACTAAGTGGTATAATCAAAAGAAGACCCTCAAAGAAAAATACAAAAGATTAAAGCAGGAGCTCCATGGCTAGAAAGATGCCCAGGTGAAAAAGAATGTGGACACATTGCTAAAGGCAGCAAAGGTACAGTTAGGGACAGAGTTCAAGGGAAGCACTTCGGGGTTAGCATGAGGACATGCTAATTCATTAAGTCGGGGAGAGATGTTGGTACCATTCCATGGCCTCCTTTTTCCTCCTAAAAACATATCATTTGCCTACCGCTTTCCATCATATATCTCTTAGATCCCTTGAAAATTGATTAGTTAATAGTCCTATAGTTATTAAAATGCATTGAAATTGATTTAGGAGTTTTATGTTAACGAATTAGGAATTTTTGGTAAAATGGCTACAAGAAGTTCCAACATCCTGTAATTGGTTTATTGTTTGACATGCGGCATGATAGCTAGGCTAGAGCGAAGGGTAGGGATGAAAAGCAGAATGTCCAAGCATGGACGAATACCTATCCCACAACAGAATCGACCCTCCTACATGCGCGGTCAACGAAGGTCAAACTATAGCATGTTGGCGACAAAGGCAGCAACAGCAAGCATTCTAAATTGATTTAGTTTTGTTTCCTTTTTTGAAATCAGTTTAGGATAGAAACATTTTAAAAAATCATGACATGGTAAAAGCTGCAACAGCCACATCATGAATGTACATTCGTTTTCGAAATGTAAGGGTTGTAAGACCGTATGTAAACACAGTTCTGAGTCAGTGGTTTTATCATCGTTGTTTCATTTTGAAAACAGAGTTTGAATTTAATATCAAAGACTTAAATTACAGTCACGATCTTGTTGCGTTGATTTGATAATCGGTTCATAGTCCACTATACCTCTGGGACGCGGACGGGCCCTGCGTTAACTTGGTATACTGTTATTCTCTTTTCATTTGCAACTTAGGGTATTATATGATATGCACAGTGATTAGAATTGGTTTATGTTTATGATCGTGCTTGAACAGTTCATTACTGAGATCGTGAATCGTATCCTGTAAGGGATTCGATCCCTTGTTTCCTTTTAAAGCAATGTCATGAACTCTTATGCTTACGATTTCTATATATTTTTATCTTGCATGAATGATAATGAATGCTGAGTATTTGTTGAATAGGGGTTTTATGCATGGTGTCTCTGTAAGGGGATTAAAATCTTGGTTTGCAGTCATACACAGCGTTTTAATTTGATAAATGAGTTGAATGACAGTGTTGTAATTAGGTAGATTAACTGAGTGACCTGAGTGTTTGGGTGATAAGTGACATACCTCAATCTTCCGTAAAGAAGTCGTGTGACCTACCATCATAACCACTTAGCTAATAATCCTTTATGTCTATATACTTTAGACGCATGCCTCTAAGTCTACGCATCCTGGTCGATAATAAATATAGCCTAGTCTAGCACCCTAGACAGGACACTACATACCTGCAGATCAATGCCTTCCTGATGAAAACTGATTAGCAAAATTTCTAGAGTTCCATTGGGCATGGAGTCTACTGAGCCTACACTAAACTGATAAAACAAAATATTTACAAATTTAAGGCCAAAAGACCTTAAACAACATAAATTTTCAGAAAACACCCATTAACTGGGCCATCAAAAACTGCTTCTTCCCCCATACTTTGCAATATGAAGGTATTGTTGCCTTGGATTTGAGAAATGATAAAAGGCCTTGTCTAAAAAGCATCAAATTTCCCATGATTTCCTTTCTTTTCCTTCAGTGCATCCCACTTCAGAACCAAGTCTCCAATCTGAAAATTATCTGATTTTTTCCTCTTGTCAAAAGCTTCCTTGATCTTTTTCTGATGTGCTACAACCCTTTCAACCAGTTGTTCTAATCTAATGTACCTATGCTAAATCAGTCGTTCTTTATGCCATATCTTCTTCCTCATTCTGTTCTATTTGCAGGAACTTTGCCACAGGGAGGGTAAGTTGAACTGGGAAAACTGCCTCTGTTCCATATACCAGCTTGAACGAAGAATTCCCTATAGATCTCTTAATGGTCACTCTGTCAACCCAAAGTGCATATTTGAGCTTAACATCCCAATTCTTTTTGTTGTCATCCAACAGCTTATTAATTATCCTTATTAAACTCTTGTTGGAAGATTCTGCTAGACCATTACCGTGAGGATAATATGAGGTGGAATGAACCAATTTAATGCCCATTGAATTGCACATGTCCACCAATTCTTTTGCTCTGAAGACTACTGCATTACCAGTGACTAATTTATGTGGACAACCAAATCTGGTAAAGATATTTTCAATTAAAAACTTCATGACCTCATTATGATCAGCCTTCCTGGTAGGGATTGCTTCAATCCACTTAGTGAAGTAATCAGTGGCTACTAATATCCATCTGTACTGGCCACTAGAATGTGGATTGATCTCACCAATGAAATCCAAGCCCCATTGCTAAAAAGGTCCTTTTGCATGTATTGGTTTTAAGAGCAGGGACTTCAACTGTTGTTTCCCTTCAAATCTTTGGCACCTGTCACAAGATTTAACAAATGAAAATACATCAGAAAATAAAGAGATCCAATAATATCCAGCCCTGAGGATTTTATGAGTTGTAGTCTTCCAATAATGGTGCCCTCCACACATGCTGGAACGAAATTGCTGCATAACTTCTATAGCTTGTTCTTTGTCGAGACACCTCAAAAGAATTCCAGAGGGATCCCTCCAATAGAGCAGATTTTCATTAATGCACTATTTAGCTGCTCTAAGCTTAATAGTTCTGGCCTGACTTTGAGTAAAGCTAGGAGGGATTTCTAGCTTCAGCAAGAACTTAATTATTGCAGAATACCAATCACAAGAAGCTAGATTTTTTGCCACTTACTGCTTTCTCTCTGGTTCAGTTGCTCCCTCTTCTTCTGTTTGACCATTCTCAACATTTGTGCTCATGAGATTTATGTCCAATGTTCTACAATTTTCTTCAACTAATAACCTGGCAAGACCCTGACCTCTGATAAGCTTAGTGGGCTTTAATTCTATATTAAATTCAATTAGTTTTGCAATCCATCTAGCCCTCCTTCCATCAGCATCAGGTTGTGTTAAGACATCTTTTATTGCAGCAGAGGGTACATATGCAATTATCTTAGAATGTAAAATGTAAATTCTGAAAGCCTTTAAAGATTTGATAAGAGCATATGCTTGTTTCTCCATGATATCATACCTCATCTCAGCATCCCTTAATTTTTTGCTGAAAAGTGCAACTAGATGCTCTGAAACTTCTTCATCTGCTTGCAATAATACTGTTACAAGGGTGTCCCTAGAGACAAATGAGAATATATGGAACTCCTTGCTGTAATATGGGCTGCTTAGAGTAGGAGCTTCCATAATGGGTTTCTTAATGGAATCAAATGATCTTCTTGTTGCCTCAATCCATTTGATCTCTAACCCCTTTTTTAACATGAGGATAATATGCTCTACCAATTCTGCAAAATTTGGAATAAACCTCCTCACGAAATTAATCTTGCCCAGAAATGACTGAATATCCTTCTTAGATATCGGGACAGACAAAGTCTGTATAGCCTTGACTCTTTCTGGGTCAATTTGAACACCTTCAGCAGAAACAATATGTCCTAACAGCGTACCTTCTTCTAAAGCAAACTGTGACTTTTTAGGATTGACTGAAATCCCAAACCTTCTGCACTTCAACAACACTTTCTTCAAATGTTGTAAATGATCATAATGACTGTTGGAGTACACTATTATATCATCAAGGTAGATAAAGATAAATTTATCCTTCTCTCCTACAAATGCTATATCCATAGCTCTCTGAAAGGTTGCTCCAGCGTTCATCAACCCAAAAGGCATCTTGGCATACATAAAAGTGCCCCAAGAAGTGGTGAATGCAGTCTTCTCTTGGTCATCTGGATGTCCAGCAATCTAATTAAAGCCTGAAAATCCGTCTATGAAAGACATCACTTTGGCTCCTGAGACCTTCTACAACAAATGATCCATCTTAGGTAGAGGGTAATTATCTTTCTTTGAACATTTGTTTAAGTTTCTGAAATCAACACAGAGTTTGATTTCTCCACTTTTATTCCTCACCACTACTAGATTGGCTACCCACTTGGAATATCTAAGAGGAACTATAATTTTGGCAACCAACAATTTTTTAATTTCTTTTTCAATCAGAGGGAGGAGCATAGGATTTATTGGTCTCAGCTTCTATTTGAAGGGAATACTGTCTTTCTCTAGAGGAATTTTATGCTGTATAATCTTCTTGTCATACGTTTTCAGGTCACTATATTCCCAGGCAAAGACATCAGCAAACTACTTCATTAAATTGCAATATTCTGAACTTTGATCAGCGGACAGATAGGTAGACAAATTTATGTATCTAGGCTGACCTGGACTCCCTATATTATGCTTACAAATTGCAGATTGATCTTCACTTTTGGCAGCATTGTAAGGCACATCATTCTGGTCAAACAGTCTTTCCAGAGGAATTAAACCCTTAGGTATATGATTACTGGGTAGTTGGACAATGCTCTTTTTGCCAATTCTATTTATAAGCTGTGCTTGGGGATTTTCTTGCAAGGCTTCATTTTCTTGGTCAATTTGCATATCAGAAAATTCATTAATGACTTGCAAGAACCTATTCAATTCATCATCATCTTCAAAAACTTTCCAATGGTGGACATTATATGGAAAGGATGGGCTATACTTCATTTGGACTTGATAAACTAGTGTAGGAGGCATGGGAGGGATAAAAATGCTAGCAGAAACAGCAAGAGAATCAACAAGCTGATTTATGGCTCTAGGGATATATGAAATACAGAAACTATCAAAGGAGTCTTTGAGTCTCCATACCTCATCTCTGTATGCTTTCAACCTTGGGTGCTTTGCCTGAAATGTTTTGTTCACTTGCTGAATAATCAAGTCAACATCTCCAAACACCTTTATGTTCTTGATTCCTCTATCTTTAGCTGCATTCAAGCCCACTAGCAGAGCCTCATATTCTGCTACATTGTTTGTGACTCGGAAGGCCAGCTTAAAAGACAGTCATGTGCTTTCTTGATTTGGAGATACCAGCACCACCCATGCTCCTGCAGTCTCCCTGGAACATGCTCCATCAGAGAACATTTTCCAAACTTGACTTCCTTTCTCTTCCTTGACCTGAACTGTTGGTTTCCTGATCTGCATTGAGGCCTTCTAAGATTCTTCTATTTGGAGGATACATGCTCCAAAACTAGTGTCCACAGTGTAAGTAGGATGATTAGAAGGATTCTTTTCATCACTGATGATATAGGCCAGCTGTGCTTCTCTATATAATCTCCTACTTTCTTCTCCAAATACTGGGACAGTGGCATAAGATAAATCATTCTTTAATGTCCCACCTAATCTCTTAATCCATCCTCTAGACAATGGCATGCCAAACTTAGGAGGGACATCTGCCACCACTATGTCCATTGCCATGCTCTTCATGGGAAGCTGAGTTAGGGTAATGGCTAAATCTGTAATCAATCCTAGACACTTAACTTTCCTTGAATCAAAAGAGAATAGATCATGGTATGGTCTAGTGATATCAAGGCCTAACTCTTCCATGACAGCTTTTTGCATTAGATTGTGGCTAGCCCCTGTGTCTAGCAGGCAATTGTGAAGGATTTTGTCATGAATGGTCAAGGATACATAAAAAAAATGGAGAATTATCATCAGCAGGTTTGGTCATTGGGCTTAGCACAACTGCAAGTCTATCATCTTGCAAATTGATAGAGTCAGTGGAGGTTTGTGTGGCTTTCAGCTCAAGAGCTTCAAGGATAGGCTTTCTAAACATTTCACTCTTTACAAGCTCTAATAGAGGCACAAATATTTTCAATTTCTGAACTTCTGCTTCAAGACTGAAAGGGGAAGGAGACTTGTCAGGACCTCTTACCTCTTAAACTGGTGTTTTTAGGATGACTAGATCATCTAATGGTCTCTTATGTCTGGTATTTTGTGACTCTGTTTGAACAACAACTCTTTGGGTAGGATTCTCCTTAACATTATTTGCATTTGACCTCAGATTATACCTTTGCTACTCCCCGGTTTGCAGAACAGCTTCTCTGTCCCATTAACTGTCTTGTTCTTGCAACAAAGACTCTTTATATTTAGCCAATGTCAAGAAGGTAGCACTGCCTTTATCTTCCATGAAATGTATTTCATCCTCATCTTCAATCTATTCTTCCTCCATGACTACCTTTTGGAAAGGAGCTTTAACTTTATGTTCTTCATTCGGTTCTTTACCCCTCTAAATGATTTGTAACTGCTCATTTGCTCTTCTGAACGGATTTGAGTTTCTTGGAGCAAATGTGTTCTACTGCCTTGTCTTTCCTGAATTCTGCTCAACCTTCAGCTTATATATCTCAATAGCGAATGACTCTATCATTCTAGTCATTTTATCTAATTTAGGCTCTGATGATGAAGCATAGGAAGAAGAAGCCTCACCTCTCTGCCTTCTTCTATCAGCATGACTCTTAAGCTTTTCTGCAGCCATAATATTAGATTCTACTTCTAGAGATGCATCTTGCATATCAGCCAGAGTGGCACATCTCCTTTCTCTCAATAGCAGGAAGAAATCAGAGTCAAAAGCATTGGCATAAGTGAGTTTGGCCAAGGTAGGGGTTGGCTTTACTTCAGCTGGAATTTTACTATACATCCTATTGAATCTTTTATTAAAATCAGGCAATGATTCCCCATTTTCCCTCTTCAGGTTACCAAACTCAGTATGGTAATATAGCAAGTCTTTCTTATCTCCCCAGTGCTTCAAAAATGCATCATCTAAAGCTTCAATATCAGCAATAGATCTATGGGCCAATTCTCTAAACCATTTTTTGGCCTCTCCATCAAGGCTTTGGACAAAAACTCTCATCCATACATCATTTTCACTAATGTCTAAGTTATCAGCATAACTATAAAAAGCCTCAAGGTGTTCTTCAGCTGTTACCCCATCTATACCAGTGAATTTACGAATATATTTCTGGTATTCTCCCGCAGGCATGGGATTTAAAGGAACAGGCAAGACCAAAGGCCCATATCTAGCAGCAACAATTCTTTCTATCCTCGTGGGTGCTTGTTGACCTGCCATGACTGGGGTAGGAGGAATGCTACTGGTAGATTGAATAGTGGGAAACAATGAAATAGATGACAAAGACAAAGGGATATTATCTACTAAATGGGAGGCTTTCTTTGGATTGAGATCCAAAGGGGAACTAATTAAACAAGGAGCTGTATGAATCTCTGAAAGAATTTTCTCACAAGAAAAACTAGGCTCTAAATCTTCAGGTAATACAATCTCAACTATAGCTTCTTCCTACAGAGACACATAGAATTTCTTGGGCTTACCTGATCCTGATGCTCCTTTCTGCGATGTTTTCTTCAATTTGACAATCTTCTTAGGGTCAGGCACTGGGTCAGCTAGTGATTTCTGAGGATTTCTTCGAGTATGTCTCACAAACTGAGCCAAAACTGCAATGTGGAGTCGCCACCGGGTAGGTCTTCCAGTAGAGTCGTCAGATAGATGATTACAACCAGAAATGTGCCCAGACCTTGTCTATCATCAAAATCTGGAACTGTTTCATTCTTCTAGGGAAGCTGAGCTTTAATCTCGATCCCCGACAACGATGCCAATTAATGTTATCACCCCAAGAAACTCTCCTAGGTTTTATCTCAGAGATGCTCGGGAACATTACAAACTCAACAAAGTGTTGGAAATGAATTGATGGAAGGTTTGATGCATATTCAAGCCAGAGAATCACTCCTACTATGCTTAACTCCAGACATGGGTGAACACCCCCAGACTACAAGGCTTTAGACCACCAATTACTCACAGTTTGAGGATTGGATGAACATGGAGAGTACTGACTACACCGGCAGATGCACAGGACCCTATAATGGCCAGCTGCAACCAGTAAAGAAATCTGCAAATCTATTTCCTAATGCACAGAGAGGATGACAACTCTCTGCCATTAAGTAAAAGAAACCTGTATAACACATTCAATAATACTTGCAAGATTCTAACACAGAGGTGGGATGACGACCCCTCTAATGCTAAATTCAAGAGCACATGAATCAATGCATAACAGGCACAGCCTAGAACAAAGAGAAGTGGAAAGTGAGCAATTAACAACAAAAGAAGCTTGTATTAGCTAAAAATGAAGACCATACGCTGCAAGTATCACAGTAGTTACAGTCTCCAGAAGTTGAACCTTACATCAAAACAACAACCATCAACCCCCATCACATTGTGTTTTTGGGTATAAATAGAGTTTGATTACAAAAATGCTCTATTATTCTATACGTGGAGGAGTCATAATTGACTACCAACCACTTTAATTATCTAGTATGGGTCTCTACTCCAATCTGTTGGCTTTAATGAACAAAATTGATCTTTTCTGATACTCTGCTATACTTCTTGATCGGGTGGAGTGTGATATGCATGAAATTCTATAACTGTTGGTTGCAAACTTCTTCCTTGCCGTCGTCCTTCTCGACCTTCGGCCATACTACTCTTGAATGCGATTTCTAGAGTAACAAATGCAACGGGTACTGGTAGGTGATTGCCTTCGTCCTTCAGCAGCACAGATCAGTCAACGAAGAGTGTACTTCATGGCGGGTGAATAGAGTGAACGGAGGAACGAGGCTGACCATTAGATTGCACAAATCAAAGGCGAAGACAACACGACAGGGGCTATCGGGAAGATGAGGTGGAAAACAATCATGGGCCATTGGATCTCGAATGGACGCCGGAGATTCTATCGGTCAGGAAGAATCGAGCGGAAACAGGGCAGACGAATGTGAGTCGTCGGATCTCAGGAGGACAGGTCCGACGGTTATCGGGAAATAAAGGTACACAGGAACAAACAGAGAACATGTGAAAGGGCGGTAAGCAGTATTCCTCGTACCGCTTTTCGGAGGTGGGTGGTATTCGTACGCAGGAGTGCGATCATAGTAGGAGGGCGACGCTTGGCGGATGGGACAAGGGAAAATCTGCCTTCCCCACGGGTTAACCTGCAGTTATGTTATGGAAGCAGGGGAAGCGTATGTCATTGGATCTCATAGCAAATGATCGGGCGGCGGGGTTTGAATATGCATGTTTTTTTACTGATGTGACAGGAAAAGCCAGAGAAAGCGCGCATCCATTGAACTTAGTCATATGATGGCTAAAACTTAGCGCTCGGGGGTCAGAGGAATCGTGGAATTGCACAGAGTTTCAAGGATAAAATGGAGGTAGTGGGCTTGAAAATATAAGTAGAGGTGAAAGGAGATAATGAAGGTGGCCAGTGTAGACCTTTTCTGAGCAGAAACTGAGGCAATGAGCTTACCTAGGTCCCATGAACATCAACAACCTGTAGTAGAGCTAACAGGAGGTATTACACATTAGTAGTAATTTCAAAAAATAACTCACGTTCCACTTAACATGAACAACCCAAGGTTAGTAAGGCCTACAGACCATAAGGGAGAGGAAGGATTGCTTCCCCACGAAATCAATATTTACAGATGCAGAGCTCATTCCTTTTCAATTTTTCAATGGTTATAGTTTGTATTCTATGAAACATGAAGGATATTAGTTAGGATAATTCTACTTCAACTATTGTCTGGGTGGTATATTCTTGTTTTAAGCACGGTAAGGAAATCAGGATGGATTACTACTAGATGAAATCTATATTTAGAGATGTGGAATTATGTTAGAATTATGAGTGTAATCTTCATGCCTCAACACACTTCTATGTATCATTAATGTATTTTTCATCATGACTAAGAACATCATTTCATCATTTATCATCATTTGTTGTAATAGTAGGAAGAGGATAAGGCAAACCTAGTAAAACGTGTACATGTAGTCTCATTAACCCCTAGGAAGAGCCCTTCTTGTGTATAAGTACACCACAACTCGCATTTGTATTCCATCATCTTGCAATATTTTTTATCTCCCATATAAAGATTTTTATGCCTAAGGGCACATATCTTTGTGCATCTCTTGTGTAGCACACTTGTGCTTGGGCCTCTCTAACGCACTATGGTTAACTCTCTTTAGCACACTTGTCCAAGGTCATCAGAATTTGTAAATACTTGAGGACATGGCTAGAAGTTATGGCCAAATTATTTTCACACACTCTTACTAGGTTAGCCTTTGAATGGTTTGAAAACCTTCCCAAGAAATCTATAGATACTTTTGATATAATATGTGATAAGTCTATGGGAATGTATGCTCTTAAAACAATCGATGTATTTGAAGTGGTTAGTCTTATATAATTAAATCAAAGAAAGTGGTAAGTTATGACCTATTTCATTCATAGATTCTAATTTTAGTTAGCTAGATGTGAGACCAAGTTCTCTCTAGATGAGCTTAGGAAAATCTTGGTAGAAGGTATAAGAGAAGATTTGCAACCAGAATGTACTAATAATAAATAGATAACCTATTAGGATGATATCAATAAGGTGTTGGACTTATAAACTATCAACATTAGACATCACCTAATAACTTATTGTCCTCCTATTATAGCTAGTGAAGTAGCCTCTCTCTTAGGTGACCCATAATCAAGAGTGACTAAGCCAAAATGAAACAAAAAGGATAGAAATGTTGCAGGGGATGGCCTTACCAATTTAGTGCGTGAAGTTGTTGCTACCACTTCTTCCACTCGTACTAATCCACCCATAAAGATACTTTCAAAAAATAAGGATCAACCATCTTCTTCAAAGCCTCTACCTATACAACCATCCACTCAACCTCCACCACCACTAATTGAGCCATCTCCTCCATAACTAGTGGAACAATATTCTGACAAGCTTAAGAGGAATCCATTTCTTATTTTCCCTTCCATCCTAACAAGTATTACAATTATCATAATAGATTGAGGAATTTTATGGAATAATGTGTTATATACTAAAGAGTGAAGCACTTAAAGGAAGAATAGTCACTCCAAAGGAGACTTATTCCCCCTAAAAATTCCCCATTGGAAATATTTTATAATTGATTCCCTCAATATCCATATTCATCTAGTCATCCTTCACAACCCTCCACTTCTTGCCAAGAGACTTTTTATAGTCATCCACCTACTTCTCCCACTCAATCTAGCTATAAATTCAAGAGTTTTCTTCAGTGTTGAATTTATGCAGAATTAGTATAATTTGATGTCAATGTTACCATAAGAGCTTAAGAATATGATGGAGTTACACTCTCTAAATCATGCTAAAGCTACAGTAACACAATAAGAGCCCAATTTTATTCCCAAAGTAAACCAAGGCCACTATCCCTCCAGCTCCTGATAATAAACTTATTATATACCTATGGGAAGACCTCACATAGAAGGGTCTTTCCCCTATTCTTTTGTAGTATAAAATTTTTCTGGCTATCATCTCTATTATGAAGTTATTGTAAATTTGTCCCACCTTACGTGACCCTTTAGTATGGTAAATATACCTATCCCTAGGAGTTTATACACTTATATTCAATACAATTTAGTTCTCTTAGGTCAACCATGTTGTTACTACCCCTCAATCTCCTTTCTAGGTCGAGCAGCATCACCCCTCTCCCTGGGAACCCATAACCATAACCTGTATATTCATTGTTGTTGGGCCATGAATACGACCACTTTTTAACACTTATTTCATCCATTTTTACTCTTCTTTATCATGTCATTTATTATAATTTATTATAATATAAATCCATTTTATAATGATTTATGCCCTTATGGATGAATATTATTTATTCTCCTTTATTTCTAATAAATTGATGATTATGCATGATTTTATCAATGATAGTTTTAATAAATTGGTTGTAACATTATTCACCATTTTTAGCCTCCAATACAATTTCTAGATTGAAGATTTGATCATTAAATATTCCAACTCAGAAATTCGTTGGAATAAGAAGTGACAGTTTTGCGGTTGAGATTCTGAGCAAATGAAGAAGAATCGGGAAAATCCAGGACATGGGTTTTGTCCAGAACGGACCAAATTAATTTATTAAGGAGCGGTTTCCCCAAATTTGACTTTTATTGAGAGAAACACAGGGTTGTTTTAGCACCTTTCTCTCATATTTGTTGTGTGGCCATTTTCCAAATCTCAGCTGCAAAACCAAATTTGCCTTGCTCTTGTTGAAAGATGGATGGAAATATATTTTCTTGTTGATCAATTGGTTAGAAACAATCCAATTTTGTAATAATGATCATATTGTAATCATCACAATTGTAACTGCTCTCTGTTCTCTGTGTATTTAAATCGGAACAGAGATCAGAGAAGGGGAAGGAGAGATTCACAATTGTGGATGGCTGAGAGAATGAAGAATTATGATTTGAGGATTTGAGATTTAGAATTGAGGATTCAGAATTATGGATTCATGATCCATGATGGATGATTAGATAGAGATAATAGGATAGGATAGAAGGAGAATTGAGGATTCAGAATTGGAAATTCAAGAATGATGATGGGATAGGATAGAATAGGAGGAAAAGGAGATTGTTGCATTGCCATTGTAATCTTCAAAGCTTTTGCTGTTGTAATGATTTCATAGTTTGATGATGAATAAATAAAAGGGTTGTTGTTCATTCTTCTCATCTGAAATAGCCCAGCAACATCCGTTGGCGGCTAAGGGCCCAGCCACTGGTGGATTATGCTACTGCTGTGTATTATATCTCTACAATTGTTGTCGTGTGATGGTTTAATTTAATTCATATTTCTTTGAATCATATTGCCTTACAGTTTCATGTTTTTGCAGCAAGTTGTTATAATATTTTATGAAATTGTTTTATTGCACAAGTTGAGATTGAATCGCGTGGCTATTCTTTTCCATCATAATAGAGATTATTATCCTTCTTAACATATATTGTTATGCTATTCATTTCAAATGTAAAGCTTCACTGTTCATTTCAGACTTTGATATTCATTATAGATTGTTGGTTATTTGATTCCTTTAATTACAGTTTGTTGTCCATTTACTTTGTTGTTCATTTCTGTTGGTTAATTGCAAGAGTTTGCTTTTAAAAGAGTTTTCCTAGTTTACTTTCAAGAACAACTTTAGTTTAATTTCTATTTCCTTTTAATTGTTTTAAAGCAGGGCTGTCAATTGTAGAGAACATTGGTTACTGCTTCCTCGTTCTCAGATTGATTGTCTTATTCTAGTTTGATTTCAATTGTATCAATCTCTAGAGGAATGAGTTATTTCTACTATATACTCGATTGATGTTTGCTGAGTGAATAGTTTGATTTCAGAGCATTTGAGTTTATGTTGTTGTAGTTAGATTTATTTTTCAAGTATTCATTTACTTTTGGATTTTAAGCACTATACTGCAAAACATTACTCTTGAGTAAATAGCCGCCTCAGATTGAGTACACTCTTGAAGTAAAAATTCGTCCCTGGGTTGACAATTAATGTGAAGATAATTAGGAGTTAAAAAGACACCTTTTATCACTCAACATTTTGGCGCCGTTGCCGGGGAGAGTGTAGCCATTTCTAAAGAGTAGTGTGCATTTGATGAGTGTCTTCTAGGAAAGAATTGGGTATTAAAAACGGAAGGTAAGAACCTGCGTACAGAGCATGTAGAAGCCCTGCTTCCCCTCCCGCTTTCTAACAGAATTGTTAAAGAACTTAGGGTAGAAATAGATGTTTGAATTTCTGCGTGAATGACAAAAAAAAAAAAAATAGAAATTTTGAAAAACAAATCTCATGATTTCTCTCAAGTGGTGATGTAAGCACCACCCATTTCACTAACCAATTCACAGGAACATTTGAAGAAGGAGCCTCGAAAAACACATAAAGAACATCTTCTATTATGGTAAGAAATGACTCACATTTCTACTTTTGAATTTCCTATCAAAGACCTAGGAGGAGTGACACAAATGCACATAATTCCCCCATCTTCTCTACCAAATTTTCATGACTTGACAAATGAAGATCGAGATACATTCTTATTTGAGTTCGAAATACTTTGTAAAGATATGATTATTGTACTAATGATCAAAGATTGAAAGTGCTTCATCTTACTCTAAAAGGAGCAGCTCTCCAATGGTTCATGAGCCTAGATGGGAACTGCATCCAAACATGGGAGGACATGAAGAACATATTCTTGAAGAAGTACCAAGACTATTGCAAGGCCGATGAAGATATTTTTAATATGATACAAGGGGAAGATGAAAGCTTGGAGGACTATGTAGATCGATTTCATTACAACCTTCAAAAATCAAATATAAGCATTTGGAAAAAGAGATCTTAAAAACACTCTTACTCAAAGGAATCAAGGATGAATTTTTAGAACTCTTTAATCTGATAGGAAAAGGTGATGCTTTTCAGTTGTCATATGATGATGTTTGTGACTTGTGCATAAGGTATTCAGAGGAATCTCCAAGGCTCGTAAGAATTCTAGAGATGTTTGTTCTTTGTTTTTCAAATCTGCTACAAGAATAGGAGACATAAGAGCTAAAATCAATGTTTTATTTGAAAATTTTAAAGTTGATTTTATTAGCTCTCTAAGTTCAAAATTGGATGCTTTGCAGGTTCAGAAAAATCAAGAATTTGATGAAGTGTTTTTCCCTCATTGCCAAAACGAGCAGACCATAGATATTTGTTCTTCCTTATTTAGGATGGAAGTATTATATCAAAGAGATGAGGAAGCTGCAACAAGGTCAAAACCATGGAAATCATGGCCTACAGGTATGGTTCAAACCACTTCCTCTTCATTCTCTTACTTGCATAATCCATTATGGAATACTAATGTGTTAAGGCAGCCATGTCAATATAACCATCAATCTTGTCTACAAGCTTGGCATGGTTCACCTTATGATTGTATGACTACTCTCCTTCATCTTGTAGCACCAACACATTCTCCATATTCTTCACCAGCTCTTCCACAACATCTTGCTTGCCCATCAAAACCATCCACACAACCCAATCAACCACATCATCAAAATGCTCCATTCTGTACACAATTTCCTGCTCAACTAATTCCACACCCTCACCACAATAAACCAGTACAACTTGCTTACAGTGTTGAACTGCAAAATTTACCCATCCTTCCCACCCATTCTATCTCACATGCGTCATTAGAGAAAACTTACAATGAGATTCATAATGTTTCAAATTCAAAAATTATAGAAGCTATGGAAGAAAATGAGGTTTCTTTTACTATGCATCAACAAATCATTTTAAAAGCGAAAGAAATTCATGGTATGATGGCTATAGGAAATCAAAAAAGTAAAGAATATATTGAAGATTGGTTTCACTCCATCACTTGTTTGCAGCATCACTCCATACTTCAACAACTTTTGACACCATCTTTTCAAGGAAAGTTGGCTTCTCATACCCTAATATTCATTAATATGCATTTTTCAAATTTGGGTATGTGTATACATGAAGCCTTATTTCGAAAATGGTTCCACTGGAAGTACTCATATACGTAGTCATATTCATTTTTCAAATCAAAATAGGTTAGTGTAGAAAATAAATAAATAAGGGAATAAATAAATGCATTTTGTTTTTTATGTAAAACTAGTTGTTTTTTGTTGCAACACGCTATCGAAATCAACATCGGTGATAAATGTTTTAATTCATTTGTGTATGTAGATGAATTATAATGGAAATAATATTTCTACAAACACTCATATTCATTTTTATCACCAATTTGAAAAAATGCTTGAATATCATATTTTTTGGCTTGTGGGCTTGATGAAATTTCTGAAAACACAGTCGGGACATTCATGTTTTGAGGGACCAAAATGCAATATTTTTAAAACCTATTTCTATCCTAATTAGCCCTTGATGTCTACTTTCTAACCCAATTTGAATCACTCAATTTGGATTGGAAACGAAAAAAGTTAGAACCAAAACATTGATAGGGTGTCTAGCGGGCAGCTCAAGAACAGAATTGGGACAGTCAGTTTTTAGAGGCCTAAAAGTATGAATCATTAAAACATTTTCCTATGGTAGATTCCCCTATGCATCTGTTTTACAAGGCAATTGGAATCACTCATTTTCGATATCATATGAGGAAGTTATGATCAAAATACTGATTATCTATCGTAAATCAGCACCCTTAAAACTCTGTCTTTCCGGCTGTTCCTTAAAGTATTTGACCTATCAATTTTAGTTATCTTCAAAACCTGTTTCTATTGGAGATAAATAAATGAATCTATTTTAATCTCCAATTTGAATCATTCGAATCCGACATCAAATGAAAAATTTATGCTTGAAATATCAACTGTTGGTCTAAACTGGGTAATCGAAAATGACTCTGTTATGCAGGTTGTTCTAACTAAAATTGACATATCATATCATTGAATTTTTAAAACCTATTTGTATTGGAGATATACCTTTGAATTATCTCTCATCTGGCTTTGGAATCACTGAATTTGGATGAAAAACAAAGAAATTGTGATTAAAACACTGTTGGTTAGTATGGTCGACCACTGCTCTCCCGCAGATGACAAATAAATTTTACTTTGTTATTTTCTCAGTGGATTTGTTATACAGAGTAAATACTTGTTTTTTTTGCATAATTTTTTAATTAGGGGAGCCCGATCACCTCTCTTTCTCCATTATTTAATGTTTTATTGCAGGTAGACACTCGTTTTTTTGCAGGTCCTAGGAAAACAAAGAAGGTCAATTTATGGACGAGTGATTCTTGAAAGAAATTTTAATGAAATAAGGTAATTTCATCCAACTCATTACCCAAAAGATTCATAACAGAAGAATAAAGAATTGATTTCCATTTGAAGATTCATGTCTTGTCACTGCTGCCAAAACATTTTTCAAAGAGATCATTTCTTTTACATAATATCATAGTTGTTGTAACTTAATTTATTTATTTACATACTATTTTTTAAATAAAATGTTGTTTCTTTTTCTATTTCTTTTATATTTTGTGTTTCAGGTGTTGTTTCCTTCAAATTGCAACTCATTCTCAGCATCAATGTCCTGAACAGCTAATTTGTTTTTTGCATGCTTGCATTTTATGATTGTGCATTTTGTTGTTCCTTTTTAAAAGAATAGCACTTTTGCACTTTCACGTTTTTGTTGTTCCTTTT
The DNA here is from genome assembly GCA_000404065.3 of Pinus taeda. Lineage (NCBI taxonomy): Eukaryota > Viridiplantae > Streptophyta > Pinopsida > Pinales > Pinaceae > Pinus > Pinus taeda. Next base: position 58,798 of record APFE030172323.1, read on the forward strand.
TAAAGGAACAACACTTCTGCACTTTCACGTTTTTATTGTTCCTTTTTAAAGGAACAACACTTCTACACTTTCTCATTGTTGTTCCTTTTTAAAGGAACAACACTTCTGCACTTTCACGTTTTTGCGATTCCTTTATTTAAAGAAACACACTTCTGCACTTTCGCGTTTTTGTTGTTCATTTTTGAAAGAATAACACTTCTGCACTTTCACGACGTTGTTCTTTTTTTAAAAGAACAACACTTCTGCACTTTTACGTTTTTGTTGTTCCTTTTTAAAGGAACAGCAGTCTTGCACTTTCACATTGTTGTTCCTTTTTAAAGAAACATCACTTATGCACTTTCACGCTGTTGTTCCTTTTTAAAAGAACAACACTTCTGCACTTTCACGATTTTGTTGTTCCTTTTTAAAGGAACAACACTTCTACATTTTCACGTTGTTGTTCTTCTTTTAAGGAACAACTCTTCTACACTTTCACGTTTTTGTTGTTCCTTTTTAAAGGAACAACACTTCTGCACTTTCACGTTGTTCTTTTTTAAAGGAACAACACTTCTGCACTTTCACGTTTTTGTTGTTCATTTTTAAAGGAACAGCACTAAGGAACAACACTTCTGCACTTTCACGTCGTTGTTCCTTTTTAAATGAACAGCACTTTTGCACTTTCACATTCTTGTTGTTCCTTTTCAAAGGAACAACATTTTCCCATTTTTTGTTGTTCCTCTTAGGAAACAACACTTTTTCACATGCATTTTTGTTGTTCCCTATAGGGAAAAACACTTTTTCATGTGTATTTTTGCTTTTTGGTGTGCATTTCCTTTGTTGTTCCCTACACAGAACACCACTTTTTGAGAATTTTTGTTGTTCCTTCAAAATAGCAACACTTTGGGAGTATTTTCGAGAGCAACCCTTCCTTCCTCTTGTGGAATTATTCCTAGTTCATCTCAACCACATTTTACTGATTCCCTTTCATGGCATGAAGTACACTACTTTTATGAGGACAAGAATTATGGATTCTATTGAAACGAGTTAATATCATCCACGTTATGATATTTCACAGGACAGCTCCTTGATGATAGCTTATTTTCAAAAGGGACACAATTATTTATATACTACTTTACTACATTATTTTCTGTTGTACATGATATTGATTGATCATCTTAATACCATGTTGGTTCCACCCTTCCTGGTTATAATCTTCTATGCTAATAATTGAGATATGGTTATATATAATATATATATATATATATATATAGTATATATATATATATATTGACATGTTCAACTTCTTCCACCATCCCTACTCTTAAGGAGTACTGAGCCTCCCTCTTTTTATCATAAAAATGTGTCATAATAGCAAAATTTTGTTTGCAGATGGAGGATAAGGGGTCTCATTACGAGCCAGCCTACCATGTTCATAAGGCTGTAACAAAGTGACATTCCCATTATGGCCACCACACTAGGGTTATGATCCATTGGATAGCCAAATTATCCTTGGAACAGGAGGTCTCATCACGAGCTAACCTGATCACTTTTGCTACATCCCAGTGAATGGCGGAGTGGTTATCTGGTTACCACGTCAGCACACTGATCTCTTCTGTATAACAGCATTGTAACTCTCCATTTATAAATTGAGGATCCTGGCTCATATGGGTTAAAAAGCAACCCTGTCGAGGCAATGGACGCCTACTGGCGGTAGAGGCTCTGCTTATGGTATTGAAGTTATATGTTATCATCAATTATTACTATAATACCCTTTTCTTATTCTTTCTTTTTATCAGAGAAGTTATTTCCTTAATTTTTTCCCCTATTTTGAACCTTTCTGCATGAGAAAATATTTTCTGATCAATCATATCATTTTTCAGCTAGAATACCATCAGCAAAGTATCTTTTTGGCATATTGTTGTCCTTTTTCTTTTTCGCATAACTTATCATCAATCCAAAGCGTCCTCTGTGATTCATAACTATCTTTACACACTTTGCTCTCATTATAACCATAACTCTTGTTGTCCTATCATTGATATGTGTACTCTGCTTCATTTACTATTGTATTGCTCATTTCCTTACTTTGTCGTCAGCACAACACCTTTCATATGCTTTATGGTCATGGAATCCCTTTTCCAATTGGAGGGAGGAATGTGTGCATTATGGGATAGCATGTGATATGATTACTACACTCTGCCATAACTTGTTGATTTGACAAATTTTCATGTATACAAAAGTTTTTGATTGAAATTTTTGCATGCATCTTATCTGTTGTTATTCAAAACTAACATTGTGGATTCAAGAACATTGTATGAAAAATAGTGCTTTGTTTATAGGAGAACAACAAGTATGGGCAGAACTCTATTCGCAGCATGACCACACTATTAGTACTAACAAAAAAGGCTCGAGCAACTCGTGAACGTGAACAATTGTTCAGACATGTGCTTGCCTGGATTCCACTTTTTGTATCACTCTCAGCATCAACTCTACTTATATCAACTTCAACAAATGCTAGTCAATATATGTCATTCTACATTTTTTTCGGAGGTAAAATAGCATAATTTTCTAATTTATTACGAATTTAGGAGAATTCCATGAAAATCAATTTGAACATTATTTATCATCCTTCATTCCACCTCTTTACCACTACCCATTTTTTAGCAGCATATCATCTTTCAGTTTGGGGGAGTGTTGCTTTCATTCATTTCTTTCTTATGACCATGTCATTCATATTCTTTATCACCCATTGATATTCTTATTCATTCTCAACACCTCCCTTATTCCATGTTGTTTTACACCAAGCATAGAATTCAACGGATGATAGCAACTACCTCAATTTGTTTTCTAGCATCGAATGAGGGCATGCTAATTCTTCAGAGAGGGGGAGGAATTGCTACACATGATGGATGTTTTCTACTTTCTTTCTCATTTAAGGCATACAATTTCAGTGCAGAAATTGACTTCCACATATTTTTTGAAACTATGAACTCAATTCTTGTGATTTCTGGATAACACAAACGTATCATTAAAATACACATACCCAAATAATTTCAAGTTAAATTGGTTCATAAAATTTCGGAAATCATGCACTATCACCTACAACCATTTTGTTTATATCTCATGATCCGTGCATCAAAACGATTTTATTTTTGGATCATAGAGGCATTCATATATTATAAATCTACTTGCACAATTTCAACAAAATCTGGTTTGTAGTTTTTGGGAAAATGGTTAATGAAGGTTGTTGTCACTTCTATCATATTTTGCTGCAACTTCATATGCAGATAACTTGAACGTCAATGTAAAAAATGTTATGCCTTCATCAAGATTGCTAAAATTGAATATTCATTAATTGAGGAAGAATTCATTTGTTCTATCCATTTCATGAGCTGGGATGAACAAATTATTTATTGCTTGGTTAACACATAGGTTTTATCTTTGGGTTGCATGAAGACATGCAATATATTCAGTTTTTGTTGCATGAGGACATGCAATATATTTGGTGTGGGGATGTGTTGGGCCATGAATACGACCACTTTTTAACATTTATTTCATCCATTTTTACTCTTCTTTATCATGTCATTTATTATAATTTATTATAATATAAATCCATTTTATAATGATTTATGCCCTTATGGATGAATATTATTTATTCTCCTTTATTTCTAATAAATTAATGATTATGCATGATTTTATCAATGATAGTTTTAATAAATTGGTTGTAACATTATTCACCATTTTTATCCTCCAATACACTTTTCAGATTGAAGATTTGATCATTAAATATTCCAACTCAGAAATTCGCTAGAATAAGAAGTGACAGTTTTGTGGTTGAGATTCTAAGAAAATGAAAAAGAATCGGGAAAATTCGGGACATGGGTTTTGTCCAGAACGGACCAAATTAACTTTATTATAGAACGGTTTGCCCAAATTCGACTTGTATTCAGAGAAACACAGGGTTCTTTGAGAACGATTCTCTCATATTTGTTGTGTGGCCGTTTTCCAAATCTCAGCTACAAAGCCAAATTCGCCTTGCTCTTGTTGAAAGATGGATGGAAATATATTTTCTTGTTGATCAATTGGTTAGAAAAAATCCAATTTTGTAATAATGATCATATTATAATCATCATAGTTGTAACTGCTCTCTGCTCTCTGTGTATTTAAATCAGAACAGAGATCAGAGAAGGAGAAGGAGAGATTCAGAATTGAGGATGGCTAAGAGAATGCAGAATTATGATTTGAGGATTTGAGATTCATAATTGAGGATTCATAATTATGGATTCATGATCCATGATGGTTGATTATATAGAGAAAATTGGATAGGATAGAAGGAGAATTGAGGATTCAGAATTGGAAATTCAAGAATGATGATGGGATAGGATAGAATAGGAGGAAAAGGAGATTGTTACATTGCCATTGTAATCTTCAAATCTTCTGCTATTGTAATGATTTCATTGTTTGATGATGAATAAATAAAAGGGTTGTTGTTCATTCTTCTCATCTGAAGTAACCTAGCAACATCCGCTTGCGGCTAAGGGCCCAGCCACTGGTGAATTACACTGTTGTTGTGTATTATATCTCTACAATTGTTGTCGTGTGATGGTTTGATTTAATTCATATTTCTTTGAATCGTATTGCCTTACAGTTTCATGTTTTTGCAGCAAGTTGTTATAATATTTTATGAAATCGTTTTATTGCACAAGTTGAGATTGAATCGCGTGGTTGTTCTTTTCCATCATAACAGAGATTATTATCCTTCTCAACATATATTGTTATGTTGTTCATTTCAAATGTAAAGCTTCGTTGTTCATTTCAGACTTTGATATTCATTATAGATTGTTGGTTATTCGATTCCTTTATTTACAGTTTGCTGTCAATTTACTTTGATGTTCATTTATGTTAGTTAATTGCAAGAGTTTGCTTTTAAAAGAGTTTTCCTAGTTTACTTTCAATAACAGCTTTAGTTCAATTTCTATTTCATTTTAATTGTTTTAAAGCAGGGTTGTCAACTTTAGAGAACATTGGTTACTGCTTCCTTGTTCTCAGATTGATTGTCTTGTTCTAGTTTGATTTCAATTGTATCAATCTCTAAAGGAATGAGTTATTGCTACTATATCCTCGATTGATGTTTGTTGAGTGAATAGTTGGATTTCAGAGCATTTGAGTTTATGTTGTTGTAGTTAGATTTCTTTTTCAAGCATTCATTTACTTTTGGATTTTAAGCACTATACTGCAAAACATTACTCTTGAGTAAATAGCCGTCTCAGACTGAGTACACTCTTGAAATAAAAAGTTGTCCATGGGTTGACAATTAATGTGAATATAATTAGGAGTTAAAAAGACACCTTTTATCGCTCAACAATTGCCTTATGACCATTTCTTCTTTGACCCTCTTAAGGCACCCACTAATGAGGAAATGATCATAATGGAATACCTTACTTTGTACATAGAGAGTACTATGGGGCCTTGCTATGTTAAGTGTTACTTTGTAAACTAGAATTGTAACTTGAATGTGGTGTCACGTGATGTATTATTTATCACACATTATACTAGTGTGGACATGCAAGTTTTTGTTATTGATGTCATGGAAATCATAAGAATTTACATCATCATCATAATTCAAACAGTTATTGTTGTTGATGATTACTTAGATGAGAATGATGATAATTATGAGCAAATGATGATAACTTGGATGATAATGCTAAAGTTAATGATTATGATTATGATAGTGACAACATTTAAAAATTGAGAAGATTGGCCAAGGTAATTAGAATCATCATCATGATAATCATTGTCATCATCATCATCATTGTCATCGTAACCACCATTGTATTTATCATCATTGCCTTTATCATCATTGTCATAATCATCATAATCATAATTAATGCAATCGTCCTCATATTAATTATCATCATCGCCATGATTATTGACATTGTCATTAGTTGTTCATAATTGTCAATGTCATAATATATCATCAACGCAGAAAATATGATGAGTATTGGAAAAGGGATGTAAAAGTGAACACAAAAATGGGTGAAAAATAGCCATAAAATTGTATGAAAAGTAGATGCAACATAAGTAGATACAAAACAATAACACAAAAGTGGTTGCAAAAGTATATGCAATAGTCAATGCAAACTTGAATGCAAAATAGGTTGCAAACACAAATGCAAAAGTGGAAGCAAACATGGGTACAATAGTAGGCGTAAAACTTGGCACGAATTGTGGTGAAAGAAATGTGGATGCAACAATGGACTTAGAAATGGACTCAGACTTGGATGCAACAAGGAGACAAAATTGGATGCAAAATAAGATGCAAAAATGCATGTAAATGTGGACACAAACATGGGTGCAATAGTGGACACAAAATTAGATGCAAAAGTGCATGCAACAGAAGTGGATGCAAAAGTAAATGAAAAATGAGATGCAAAACTTGATGTAAAATTGGATGCAACAGGGCATGCAAAAAAAAAACAATATTTGATGCAAACTTGGACACAAAAGAGGATGAAAATGTGAATGAAAAAGTGGAAGAAAATGTGGTTTGCAACAATAGGTGCAAGATATGGCACAACAAAAATGGATGTAAAAGTGGATGTAACAATAGACACAAAAATATGCAAACTTGGATGCAAAACAAGATGAAAAAAGGGATGTAAAAGTGGATGCAAACATGAGTGCAATAGGATAAATAAAATTGAACGCAAAAAATAGATGCAATGGAAGTAGATACAAAATGAGACACAAAACCCAATGCATAAACCTGACACAAAAGTGGATGCAAAAAGAGATGCAATATTTGATCCAAAAGAGGGTGTGAACATGGATGAAAAATTAGAAAAAAAACATGGGTACAACAATAAGTGTAAAACATGGCACAAATTGTGGCACAACAAAAGTGGATATAATGATAGATGCAAAAAAAAACAAACTTTGATGTAAATTAAGATGCAAAAGTGGACGTAAACATGGGTGGAAAAGTGGATGAAAATTTGGATGTAGAAGTGGATGCAACAAAAGTTGATGCAAAAGTAGATGAAAAATGAGATACAAAACCTGATGCAATTCTTGATGCAAAAATGGATATAAAAAGGAATGCAAAAATAGATGTAAAAGTCAATGAAAACCTAGATGAAAATGAGGATGCAAAATTAGAAACAAAATTGGGTGCAAAGAGAGGTGAAAAACTAGGCACAAATTGTGGCACAACAAAATTGGATGCAATAGCAGACACAATAATAGCTGCAAAAGAGGACGGAAATATGGATGGAAAACAAGATGCAAAAGTGGATGCAACAAAAGTAGATGCAAAAACAGATGAAAAACTAGATACAAACCTTGACTCAAAACTTGACACAAAGGGGATGCAAAAAAAATGAAAAAATGGATGCAAAAAATGATTTAAAAAGGGATGAAAATGTTGATGCAAGTGTAGGTGCAAAAAGTGAATGCAATAGAAGAGGAAAAAATAGGTGAAACAAAATTAGGTGCCAAACTTGATGCAAAACTTGGAACAAAACCTGGTGTAAAGGATGGCACAAAACTTGGCATAAAACATGGTGCAAAACCTATTGCAATACCTGGTGCTAGGCTTGGTGTAAGACTTAGTGCAAAACTCGGTGAAAATTTTGCATCAATTCTTGCACCATGTTTGATAAATGGATGCAAATAGCACCAAAAATGGGATCTGGATGCAAAAAAGGGACACTAATCATAGGGTTTTGTTGTAGTGTAAGGATTATCAAAATTTTGTGGAATAAACAAAATTATTAAGGACATCAAATCAAATTTGAACAGTGCAAAGGTTTTTGTAGCAAACAGAGAGAAGGGAAAAGTAGATAATCAGATAACAAATACCTCTAGAGTCCCACATCGACACCTTCAATGTAGTCATTTGAGTTATTTGTGAAAGAACCCATGAGCATGAAAATAAGACTCAAAATTTTAGAGGGAATATGGTATGAAGGCAACAAAGTAAATGAAATTGTTGAGTTCAAGGGAAGATTATAGAAAGAAAATAAAACCTCTTAAAGAAAAAGTCTCAAACATGCAAGCCAAAATGGAAATAACATAGCAAGAAGTGGTTTCCTTAAAATGGGAATTAGAACAATTAAGGATAACCAAATTTGAGAAATCAGAATTAATAAAAGAAGAGGGCACAACACAAAAAAAGGAGATTTAGTTAGAGTTAGTTGAATTAAAAATTAAAGAAAATCAGCTAAAATATTGAATAGAAGAGGCTAAACCACCATCACAAATTATAATTGGGTCATCAAACAAACAAAAAGAAATCATTTGAGAAGCAAATCAAAATATAAATAAAGGAAGAACAAGATAAGCAAGACAAGGATGCAAATATCATTATCAAAGGCCTAAGGGATTTTGGTGAAAATAAGAGGCCAACATTCTAGAAAGAGACTTCCTTAAGGATAAGTTGAAGTGGGTAGGGGTACTCACTAGGCGAGTAAAATTGGAAAGAAGATAGAGGGAGGAAGAGATTGACATGCAATAGTTATCTTGAGGAATATAGAGAGTAAGAATATGATCCTTAGAAATAGAATATTTCTCATAGGCACATCCATATACTTAGATGAAGAATTAACTTCTGCTAAATAAAAACAACAATGGAAGGAGTGGGAAAAACTGAAAACAACAAGAAATGAGGAAAAGTGGGTAGGGTTAGAGAATGGGAAAGCTCAAGTAAGTGATTGACTTTGAAATAAGAAATAGGAAATAGGGGCCCCACATGACTATTTACATATAGTAAGTTAGAATTGTAGATGTTATCCATGGAGAATAAGTATGGGATTGGGGCCCACTTTTATAAGTTTATTTTTCTCCCTAGAGTCAGTACTGATGAGTGCTTCTACTGATTGACTTTTTTTGGGCCTTGACTACGTTTTTGACCTAGTTTAGGCCATAGTTATTGGTACCTAGTGCCTGATAGAGAAGCTGAAGACCTTCAGCTACCGAGAATAACCTTCTTCCTAATTGTTGGCCCTAAAATTCTCTAGTTCATTCCATGCAGCTCTGACTTGTGCTTTGGAGACCTTCCCTTCCCTGAGAGATCAATTCGAAGCTATACCTTATCTCATCTATTCGTGTTGGCTTGGGTGAATTATTAGAGAAGCTTCCTAACTTCTCTTCACCCTATGTGTCTACAATCATCCTCCTTGGGAGCTCTTTGAGTCTTTATATACTAGTCCATCCTTGAGAGTCAGGCTAGAGATAGACAGAGATCTAGAGAGGATTATAGAGTCATGTTTCTATCTTGACTCTTATTCAGATATTGTGAGCCATCCTGTCTTGAGGTCACATTTCTCAAAGAGAGGGATACTTTGCCAGAATCTAGAGAGGAGGTTCCATGTGTGAAGGTATAGTTGTTATATTATTCCATTTATGATCAATAAAAGTCAATGTTCCCTTCTCGTAAATTTGAATTTATGATCAATTTTTCATGTCTATGTTTGTTTTTTTATTTTGACGATCCTCTACGAAAGGCTGTTTTTTCTCCTTGTTTAGCGGTGCTTGTGTGTAGGTTCTAGATATATTTTGGAGGACAAGATTGATCCAAGAGGATCTCCAGACACCAGTGGCATGGAAAATGCTCAAAATTCAAAGTGGCAGAAAGGCAATGAACTTGACATCAGATCAAAGTGCTCATCGCCCTAATTCCAATGGTGTGAATGGAACTCCAATCCGACTCCGAATGAAGGAGATAGAGGCAGTCAAAGTTGGGTTGACTTTTTGATGACTGGGCAAGATTAATGAAGGCGCAATTTGGACTTTTTCCAACAGACGTAATCCGGCCAACTCCAGCCAGATTCCGGGCAAAATCGTGGCCTCGTTAAAAAGATTCTTTTGGTCCAAAACTGAATTTCCAAAAATGCATAGTTTGTTTTTATATAACAAAAAAAAATATAAAAAAAGGCGGCGGGCCACCAACCCCGCCACCCTTTATTTGCACCACATAACAATTGGTGGTGGGGCGGGCCACGACCCTCGACCCCTCCCACAGAATTGTGTAAACAAACTGGGGTGGGTGGTCATGACCCCACCACCCCACACCACGGAACTCCCAACGGATCCCACGGAACGGGGTTCAGCAACCCACGACACTGAATATAGTGGGTGGTGGGTCAACCCTTGGGGCACGGACCCGACCATGCCCAACATGCAACTTATTACAGACACTGGTGAGAGGCAAGTACGGTGGGCGGGCTTCCCAAGGCGGGCCCGACCCAACCAAAAAATTGATTTAAATAAAAATATCGTTTATTATGTATTAAAAAAGATTTTGTTATGCAAAAAGGAGGACACAAGGTTTGATCGCCTGACCTCCTCCATATTAACCGGACTTTCCACCAACTATGCTACAATGGTTTCCTTGAATAATCTACCACCCAAGTTTTATTTAAACACAGTTTGTCAATGCGCCCAAGCAGAGGAGGCAATGCACGTAGTTCAAGGCAGAATTTTGTAGGAGGGCCGAATTTTCACTTTGTCAGAATTTGACAAATTTTATATGATTTCAGTACTTCTCGACGCCACGAACACAATGGTATTGTCTGTTTATCCATCAAAGTTCTGCATTCTTTGGCCATTTTTCAGTATGGGTGTATAAAACTTCTTTTTGTGACAGATGCTTGTACTCTTCTTTCCCATGCCACTTAATGAATGAAGGCCTCTCCATTGATCGAGCAGGGCCCGAAGACATAGTCCAATTCGGAAGAACTCCGTTATCAAGTCTTATTGTCTTCTTTGATGCTTTATGTGTTTCTCCTCTTCTCTCATGTGCACATTAATTTTTCTATGTTAAGCTACTATGCATGTAATTCTTTAATACATCTATAAGAAAAAGATCTTGGATCAAGTGGTATCAGAGTAGGTCTTTTTAGGTGTGAATTGCATGTTTGTATGCTAACAAGAAACAAGCTCCGAAAAGGCGAATGGAAACTAAAGTCTTTCAATCTTGAAGTGGGGTGTGCATATCGAAGGAGAAACATGACAAATGAAGAGGCTCATCATGAAGAGGAGCAAAATTTCCACAAAACCTTCTATACAATGGCAAAGAATGTTGGTCAGTTGCTTTCAAGGCTAGAGAAAGCAAAAGAGAGAAATCCAGAAGAATAAGTTCAGTGCATGGAAATGGGGGAGAAGAACCCCCTCCTTCTCCTTCCATGAGTGAAAGTTCTTCTTCCTCTCATCACCATCATCATAGAAATTCAAGGGATGCATCTAAGAAACCTTTCTTTAAATTAGATGTTAAATTTGATCTTCCCATGTTTAATGGTGAAAGTAATGCAGAAAAGCTTAATAATTGGATTAGGCAAATTGAAATATACTGCAGGATTCAGTAGATCGAAGAGGACGAGGCAAAGATTCAGCTGGCCTCTCTTCGGCTGAGTAGTGTAGAAATTCCCACTGTAGATTAACAGATTGTGCAATATAATAAAGCAAAATACAAGATCTACTTCTACAACAAACTTTGCAGAAGCTTAATCGAATTGAGCAAGATCAAATAGAACACATATAACTAAGAATGAGAAATCAATCACACATGAACATAGAAGAATACTCTAGGGAAAGCCTCATCTAAAAACCTTGGTCCTTGATCTCTGTATTATCATACAAGTGGAAATATGTTCAAATTACACAAAGAATTAGCTCACAATCTATCTTGTTGTCTCTGCAATCAAACAATCCAGCTCACAGACTGAATAGACACAAGATATGCTTTCCCTCAGCCCTCCAAGGCACTAGACTTAACTCAGTTAATTGAGCTAACTAATTACAACTCAAATACAACTCATCCTTATCTCCTTAATTAAGGGATAACTTCCTCAATCAAAGGGATAACTATTGCATGTCTTCACAAAGACTTCATGTTTGATTTTCTCCAACTAATTAACTCAAGATGAATTAATTAATTATTTTTCAAACAACTGCTAAGATCAAATTCGAATTTTACTTCTCTATTTAGTTCAGGGACTAACTAAAATAGGAAAGTATCTCGAAATGCTATTTATGGTAGTCCTATTTTTAGCACTTCTATATTTAGCATTTCTTGTTGTTATTTTCAACACTCCCTCTCAACAAGAAAGGGATTATTACTAACCCCAATCCTATCTCTGTGGAATTCAAACATGCATTTTGACAATGGCTTTGTCAAAATATCTACATCCTATTCACTGGTTGAAACATACAGCAACAACATGATCCTCTTCACCACATAGTCTCGAAGATGGTGATACCAGATATCAATGTGCTTGGACCTATCATGAAAAACTAGATTCTCAGAGAGTTTGATACAACTCTGATTATTGCAATAGATCACAGTTGAATACATCTCAGAGAGTTTGATACAACTCTGATTATTCCTCCTTGCAAGACTGGATCAGCTGATCATCACCTATCAAAATCATATCATCGACATAAAGAACAATGATAAATGGCTTACCTTCTACCATGATGTGGTAAAGGTTCGCATCTGCTTCACTCTTGGTGAAGCCCAACCTGATGAAATAGTTGTCTATCCTAGTGTACCAAGCACGGGGTGCTTACTTCAGCCCATACAAAGCCCTCTTGAGTCAGCACACATGCTACTCACAATCGAAGGTCTTGAAACCCTCTGGTTGCTCAATGTACACCTCCTCCTCAATCTTCCCATTGAGGAATGTTGTCTTCACGTCCATCTGATGGATCCTCCAACCCATCTAAGCCGATAGTGCCAACATCAATCTGATAGATGAGTATCTTGATACAGGAGAAAAGGTCTCATCGTATTCGACCCCCTCGACCTATGAGAAACCACGGGCAACAAACCTTGGCTTATGTTTCTCAACACTACCATCAGCTGCCTACTTTACCTTGTAAATCCATGTGGAACTCACCACTGACTTGTCCTAAGGTCTTGGGACAACATCCTAAACATAGTTCCGAATGGTGGAGTCGTACTCCTCCACCATTGCATCAACCCAGAATAGTTGCTACATTGTCTCCTCAAATGAAGAAGGCTCGAACTCTACACACTCCCCAACCAAGGCCATCTAACTAGTGTACCACTCGGGCGACCTCCTTTGTCTGCGTTGAGAAGATGGTTGTCCCACATTATCCCATGCATCTAGCATCAACCTCTCAGCTTCCCTTGAGCGTTTCCGCCCATCTCTAGAAGTATCAGCATGAGTGGATGTCTCCACTGTCGGATCCTCTACATGTGGCTGCTCCGCATTAATCAGAGGCTCCTCCTCCTTAGGAACTGAAAGTTCCTCATCTGCATGCAACTTGAGCTCCCTCTCAAGTGATACTCGCATGGCTTTCTGCTCGTCGAACTTTAGATCCCTGCATACCACTCTCCTCTAACTAGTAGACAGGTACACCCAATAGTTGTTGCGTGTATCTGTGTACCCTACAAGTATTCCCAACTCAGTTGTTGGATCTAACTTCTTCTGAGCATCTTTGGTCACATGGCAGTAAACCAATGATCCAAAGATCCGGAAGTGACTCACATCTGGTCGCTTCCAGGAAAAGGCCTCCATAGGTATCTTCATTCCCAGTATACGGTGCGGGCTTTTGTTCTGCAAGTATACTGTTGTATTGCATGCCTCAGCCCATAGATGCAGTGGTAGGCTTTGGTCATGCAACATTGCTCAAGTTTCTCCCACAATCAATCTGTTCTTCCTTTCAGCCACCCCATTCTTTTGTGGGTTACGAGGTGTTGTCAACTCCCGTTTAATTCCTTCTGTAGCACAGAAGTCCTTAAACTATTGGGAGACATACTTTCCACCATTCTCACTATGCAAGCCTTTTATTTTCTTTCCAGATTCTTTCTCTGCCAAGGCAACTCACAAAACCTCAAGAAGGTTTGATCCTTCTTTTGCATAAAGTAGATCCAGCATCTACTAGAAAAATCATCAATAAAAATAACATAGTACCTTTGTTTAGCGGTGGAGGCTGTAGAGAATGGTCCACAAACATATGAGTGAACTCGCTCCAGGATTGTTCTCGCTCTATTGTCTCAATTCATAAAGGAAGATTTCACATACTTACCAAAGTACAACCTTTGCATGTATTCGTCTACTCCAGTTTTCCCTTGGGAAGTCCAGTAAAAATCTGCTGCATAATCTTCAGGGCTCCATGGTGCAATTCTCCCAATTCTCTATGCCATAGCTTGCCAACATCTTAGCTCTGCACCATCTCAGCTTTGGAACTCAAAGCAGCATAGTCGTCTATCTCCAGCTTGTAGAGATTCTTTACTCAAATCCCGATTCGCTTGGTCTGTCCAGTGCCGATATGCCTCAGGAATACATTTCCTTTACTAAAGACTACATCATAGCCTTTATCTTCTAGCATAGCAATGGACACAATATTCTTCTTCGGGCCTGGTACATACTTTACATCAGTCAGGGTGAGAGGAACTCCATGCTCCCTCTGAAACACAACCGTACCTTCACCTGAAACATGGTACTTTCCATCATCGCCCATCTTGATCCGCATCCAGAGATCCTTCTCCTCCAAGGTACTGAAAAGATTCTTGTCACCTGACATGTGAAATGAAGCTCCACTGTCCAGGTACCACACACATCCCACCATGGATGATACCGTGCATGCGATAAGAGAGAAATCCAACTCCAACTGTGAGGCCAATGCCTCACCATCAGAACCCTTCGAGGATCCTTTCTTGGATTTCTTTTGTGGAAAATTCGTATCATAATGGCCCACTTCATGGCAATGAAAGCATCGCACTTTCGATTTGTCAAACTTCTTCCCACCATGGGAAGAACTAGATTTGGAATGGGACACCTTCCCTTCCCCTTCCTCACCTTACCTGCTAAGGCTAGATTTTCCTCATCATGTTGCTTTGATGAGGATCCATCTCTGGTGCTTCTTCTTATCTCCTCCCACATCATATCCGACTAAAGTCGTTCCCAATCTAGAAATTTTTCTCTTCCATTTATCGAGTCTTGGTATCTATGCTAGCTCTTAGGAAGACCGAGGACCACAAGACTCACCATGTCATCTCAGTTTTCGTGATCCCTACACTTCCAAGCTCATCCCTGCAGGGGGTGAGCTTGTTCAGACATGTAGAGATCGTGTCGCCCTTTTCACACTTGATTTTTCGAAGCTTGTCTTTCAGTGCCAGCTTCCTCTGATCGTTATTGTTCTGATATAGATCTTTCAATGTTTTCCACATCAAAAAAAATGTCTCCTTCCCATGGAGGCTCAAGACAATGTGGTCTCGAACTCCCTCCAGTAGGATTCTCCTTGCTCTAGCCACACATTTCCTCCATTCCCCCAATTTTGTAGCATTAGCTGCTACGAGCTTGGGGACTTCTTGATCAATGAATTCCTTTAGGCCGTTATCCTCTAATACTGCTTCCATGAGATCCTTCTAGGCTATATAATTCAAGTTGCCATCAAGGGCATAGTCGAGTCTTGAACCACTAAACGCCATTGGTAAAATTGAGATGCGATAAGAACTCGATTTCTATATTTAGGAACCTCAAACTTCGAACTTCTCCCTTCTTGTATATCATTCTTTGCTTTGATCACCTTTGCTCCAATACCATGTAGAAATTCCCACTGTAGATCAACAGATTATGCAATATACTAAAGCAAAATACAAGATCTACTTCTATAACAAACTTTGTGGAAGCTTAATCGAATTCAGCAAGATAAAATAGAACACATATAATTGGGAATGAAAAATCAATCGCACATGAACACAGAAGAATACTCTGGAGAAAGCCTCGGCTAAAAACCTCGATCTCTTTATTATCATACAAGTGGAAATATGTTTAGATTACACAAAGAATCATCTCACAAGCTATCCTGCTCCCTCTGCAATCAAACAATACAGCTCACAGACTGAATAGACACAAGATATGCCTTCCCTCAGCCCTCCAAGCCTCCTATTTCCTTGCGCAATTTTCCTTGGGGTCCAATGATGCCACCTATGTGAATTGGCCTCATCACACACTCACTAAACTGAAGAAGTAACTGTGCAATCTCTAAGGAATGAATTCCTTCTGCATGCAAGAGATATTCACAATGGAATATTCCTGCAACTGATAGTACATTGTCCCTCCATCTAATCTTAACTAGGTCTTTCTCTGAACTAACATGCATTGGTTATTTATGAGAGAATATTCAGTTATCTGGAGAACACTAGTTGCATGCATGCATGCATTAACTGATTGAAATCACAATTAGTTCCACAAATTGTTTGGAACTAATCTAACTGGACTTAACTCAGTTAACAGAGCTAACTAATTACAACTCATCCTTATCTCCCTAATTAAGGGATAACTTCCTCAATCAAAGGGATAACTATTACATGTCTTCACAAAGACTTCATGTTTGATTCTCTCCAACTAATTAACTCAAGAAGAATTAATCAATTATTTTTCAAATAGCTGCTAAGATCAAATTCGAATTTTACTTCTCTATTTTAGTTCAGGGACTAACTAAAATAGGAAGGTATGCCGAAATTCTATTTATGGCAGTGGTATTTTTAGCATTTCTAGCTGTTATTTTCAACAAGTAGCACCACTCTCGTTTGGTGGGAAAGAAAATTGCGAAGCAGTAAGAGTGTGGGTAATCTTCTTTCCTCATGGCCTAGTTTCAAATCTGCATTAAAGGAACAATTTTATCCCTTGTGTTATAAAAGAAAGAGCCTTAATGGATTGGAAATACTTAAGGAAAGGTAGAGGTCAGGATGTTCAAAGCTTTACAGAGGAATTTAGAAAACATGCACTTAATTTGGGCATTGCACATGACTCACCTGAAGTAGTAACTAAGTATATTGGATCATTACATAGTTACCTTAGACATTCATTATTATTGTTTGAACCAACTACTATTGACTTGACCAGTGTAAAGGCCATCCATCTTGAGAAAAGGGGCAAAAATGAAAGAGATGATCATTTCAAGAAAACCACCTTTCAAACCTCCAAATGGAAAACCCAAAGTGAAAGGAAAAGAAAAGGAGAAGAGGATGGCGTCAACCAAGAAAGATGAAGGAGAAAGACCTTATTTCACTCACTGCAAAAAGGAAGGTCATGACGAAGATCATTGTTGGAAACTATACCCGGAAAAGAGACCAAAGAAGTATGGAGGAAAAGGCAAGCAGAAGATAGTGGCAACTGTGCAGCAAGACCTTGGATCTGATTCGGGAGATGAAGCATTGATCATAGCAGTAGGAACAAAAGGTACTCTTACACCTCATGTTAATTCTGAATCACATGAAGGCACTAGTTCAATAGATGAGTCTCATCCTAATGAACGAAAGAGAATTGAGCTATTTCATATTAGAGTTATCATAAATCATACAAAAGTGGAAACTCTATTTGATACCGGATCCCAAGCAAACTTAATTTCAGAGTCCTTGGTAAAGAAGCTAGGCTTGGAAACCAAACCACATCCAAAACCTTACCCACTTGGATGGATACATGATAAACCAAAACTGAATGTAACTAAGCAGTGTAAGGTTAAATTTGTGATCGCTTCTAAGTTAGTGGATGGCATAAAACTTGACGTGATACCATTAGATATCTGTGGCATGGTGTTAGGGAGTCCATATCTATATGATAGAAAAGCAATCTTCCTTCTCCATGAAAACAAATACCAAATCACAAAATATCTTGTAGAATATATTGTAAGGGCTCATTAAGCTAAAATCAATGTCAGCCTTGTAAGTGCATGACAAATGAAGAGGTTGGTGAATTCCAGTAAGGGTTGCATGGTTATGGTTGTAAGGGAAAGATGCAAAATTATCTAATTCTTTCCAGGGTTGTGATCATGTGCATAAAAAGGAATTATGTGAATTAATTTCTAACTATGATGAGATTTTTCAAGAACCAAGGGGATTACCTCCGAAGAGGGAAATCCAACATGAGATCCATTTGCAACATGATGCACCTTTACCAAATATTGGCATGTACAGGATGTCGACCATTGAGATGGAGGAGATCAAAAAGCAGGTGCAGGAACTATTGAACCAAGGAATCATTAGACCGAGCACTTCTCCATGCGGCTCACCAATTGTCTTAGTACCGAAGAAAGATGGCACATGGAGGATGTGAGTGGATTACCGAGCACTAAACAAAATCACAGTGAAAAATCATTACCCTCTTCCCCGCATTGATGACTTTTTAGATCAGTTAAAGAATGCTATCTATTTCACCAAATTGGATTTCCGTAGTGGTTATCACCAGGTCCGAATTGCAGAGTAGGATGTGTCAAAAACAGTCTTCAAGACCAAACAGGGGTTGTTCGAATGGATGGTGATTCCATTCCAAATTTGCAACGCTCTAGCCACTTTCATGAGGGTCATGAATGATCTCTTTAGGCCTTTCATTGATGAAATTGTTCTTGTCTATCTAGATGATATTCTTATCTTTAGTAAAAGTTGGAATGAACATGTATGTCATGTGAAGAAAGTGTTTGATGTATTGAAAAACGAAAAACTCTATGTATAATTGTCAAAGTGTGAGTTTGGGAAAACCTCTTTGGTTTACCTAGGTCATATTGTTGGTCATGGTCAGCTAAAAATTGATCCTTCTAAAGTTGAATCAATTGTAAATTGGCTTAAGCCTACTAGTGTAACCAAGGTTCGCCGCTTTTTGGGTGCAGTATAGTATTGGAGGATATTTATTGCCAATTTCTCTATTATTGCAGCACCTTTACACGCATTGACAAGTGTAAAGCAAGTCTTTCAATGGGGAGGAAAGCAATAGAATTCCTTTGAAACATTGAAAGAAAAGATCAGCACTGCACTGGTCTTGGCCTTACTAGATCTCCAGCAGCTATTCGAGATCAAGACAGACGCCAGTAGATATGCCATGGGAGTTGTACTGATGCAGCAAAAGAAGCCCATATGTTACCATTCAGAGAAGTTCTCTCAGGTTGTGATAAACTATCCCACTTATAACAAGGAGTTATATGCCTTGGTCCAGAGTGTGAAAAAGTGGAAACACTACCTGATCGGTAAGGAGACCATCATCCATAAGGATCATCAACCCTTGCAGTATCTTCAGTCACAAACCAAGTTTAGCAATCTCGTCATTTCAGGTGGATGGGTTTTCTTCAACAGTTTCATCTGATAATAAAGTATAAGAAGGGCACTAGCAACAAAGTGGTTGATATTCTATCTCGCCCTCCTATTTTTTCTTTTGTTATTTTGCATAATGCTTCGTTATCTTTTGAAAGTTATGTTGAACAATATGCTAACGATGATGACTTTAAGGAGATTTATGCAAAACTAACCCATGGTTCATAGGTAGGAAACCATCACTTGTAAGGGAAACTGTTGTATCACCTTGGCAAATTGTGCATACCCACGGGCAAAAGGGTACATGTAATCCGAGAGGCCCACACCTCCCTTGTGTATAGTCATTTTGGTATTGAAAAAACTCTGTGTCATGTACAAAGGTTTGTTTTTGGCTTCATATGAAGAACATTGTGACTCGCTATGTAAAGGGGTGTGTGATGTGTTCTATTTCAAAGCCCTCTAATAGAAAACTCGGGCTCTACACACCACTCCTTATTTCGAGTCATCCATGGAAAAGTGTGTCGATGGATTTTGTAGGAGGTTTGCCTTTGTCTAGAAAAAGTCACAACTATTTGTATGTTGTCATTGACCATTTTAGTGAGATGTGTATTTTAATGCCTTGTAAAAGGTAGATCACTATAGAGCATATTTCTTATCTTTTCTTTTAGCATGTTTGGGTCCATTTTGGGTTGCCCACATTAATTGTGTCAGATCGGGACTCTCGCTTTCTCGAATAGTTTTGGACCAGCTTGTGGAAGATGATGGACACCAAGTTGAAAATAAGCACGACATTCCATCCACAGACTGACGGACAGACAAAGGTTGTCAACCGTACCGTGGTACACTTGTTGCAAGGCTATTGTGGGATGAGCATCTTCCATATGTGCAACATTCCTACAATCGAGTAGTGCACTCATCCACACATCGTTCACCATTTGAGAAATGTTTTGGCTACCTACCAAAAGACCCTTTTGATATGATATTTGGAAGGGAAGATGACTCCAGTGGATGTGATCACAGAGACAAAGCACAACAGTTCATTCAGTGGATCCAGTTGATTCACCAAGCAGTACAGGAGCAGTTGAAGAAAAGTCAATCCCCGTATAAGGCTCAACATGAAAAACACCGAATCGACCATCAGTTTCAAGTGGGCGACAAAGTGTAGTTCCATATCAGCAAGGACAGGATGAAGGGAGAAGGGAAGAAGTTGCAACCAATCCGGTATGGTCCATTCACCATCTTGGATAAGATTGGAAACAATGCCATTTGTCTTAATTTGTCAATATATTTGCAAATGTACTCCATAGTGAATGTGGAGAACTTAAAGCTGTATGAGCCACCATTGATTATGGACACTGAAGAGGTGGGAACAGTTCCTACAGTTGATGATTTTGCACCAAAGTATCTCGATGAGTTACCTGAATACATCATCCTTGACAGAAGAACTGGGACTTCAAATGAGGAGATGTAGAATATCTTCGAGTTGGTTTCAAAGGGATACATCCTAGCATGGCAAAATGGCTGGAAAGAGGAAGGGTGAGGGAACAATTCCCTCACTTGCCAATTCACTGTTAAAGATTTTGGTGGTCCAAAAGCTCCTCAATGGGGATGATTGATCCAAGAGGATCTCCTGACACTAGTGGCATGGAAAAGGCTCAAAATTCAAAGTGGCAGAAAGGCTATGAACTTGACATCAGATCAAAGTGCTTATCGCCTTGATTCCAACAGTGTGAGCAACACTCCAATCGGAGTTTGGATGAAGGAGACAGAGTTAGTCAAAGTTGGGTTGACTTTGTTATGATTGGGTAGGATTAATGAAGGCACAATTTGGACTTTTTCCAATGGACGGAATTCGGCCAACTCCGGCTAGATTTTGGGCAAAATCATGGCCTCGTTAAAAAGACTCATTCAGTCCAAAACCAAATTTCCAAAAATGCATAGTTTGTTTTTATATAACAAAAAATATATATAAAAATGGCTGTGGCAGGCCACCAACCCCGCCACCACTTATCCGCACCACATAACAATTGGTGGAGGCACGGGCCACGACCCCCAACCCCTCCCACGGAATTGTGTAAACAAAACGGGGTGGGTGGCGATGACCTCGCCACCCCCCACCATGGAACTCCCAACAGATCCCACGGAACGGGGCTCAACAACCCACGACATTGAATATAGTGGGTGGTGGGCCAGCCCTTGGGGCACGGACCTAACCACGCCCAACATGAAACTTATTACAAACGTTGGCAGGAGGTAGGTATGGTGGGTCGGCCGCCCAAGGCAAGTCCGACTGAACCAAAAATTTGATTTAAACAAAAATATCGTTTAGAATGTATTAAAAAAGATTTTTTTATGCAAAAAGGAGGAGGCGAGGTTAGACTGCCCGACCTCCTCCATATTAACCAAACTTTCCACCCACTATGCTACAACGGTTTCCTTAAAGAATCCACCACCCAAGTTTTATTTAAAAATAGTTTGTCAGTGCACCCAAGCAGAGGAGGCAGTGCACATAGTTCGAGGCAGAATTTTGCAGGAGGGCCGAATTTTCACTTTGTCAAAATTTGACAAATTTTATATGGTTTCACCACTTCTCGACGCCATGAATGCAATGGCGTTGTCCATTTCTCCATTAGAGTTCTGTATTTTTTGGCCATTTTTTAGTATGGATGTACAAAACTCCTTTTTGTAATTGATGCTTGTACTCTTCTTTCTCATGCCACTTAATGAATGAAGGCCTCCCCATTGATCGAGTAGGGTCTGGAGACATAGTCCAAGTTAGATGAACCCTGTTATCAAGTCTTTTTGTCTTCTTTCATGATTTATGTGTTTCTCCTCTTCTCTCATGTGCACATTAAGTTTTCTATGTTAAGCTACAATCTATGCATGTAATTCTTCAATACATCTATAAGAAAAAGATTGTGGATCAAAGATCTCCTCGTTGGAGCAAGGAATATATACATCAAACCCAACATGTATCACTGATATGTGAGGGTTGCAGGTTTTAGCTCAAACCCTAGTTAGTAAATTGTATGCATGAATGGTTGGATTGGATCATATGGTTTTGGATCTATTTTCTTGATTTATTTTGGTCCACATACTCCTTGATCTGGTAGTCTTTTCAAGTTCATAAGACTACGGAGCAATAGTTCCTAGTGGTTGTGTGTAATTTTCCATAACAAATTTGGTGCCTCTGTTGGGGGTTTTTCCTTGTTTTCCTTCAGATCTCTTCTCTTTACCTTGGATCTGGTTCTTGCTGTCTTCCCGAAATTTTCTAAGCAATTATGAGCGATTATGGGCTATTGATCTTGTAGTTTGAACTTTTTTTTATTTGTTTCTCATGCACCTTTAAAAAACCAAAATTTTTTGCTTAGTCGCAAGCATAGGTTGTGATACATAGTGGCTGAAAGCTTTTGAGCTGTTGGGTTTCCCATTGTATCTCTGTGGATGGAGTTGCTCTATATAGGCATTTATCCCTGGGGCTAAGCATATACATCCAAAAACCTCTAAGAGATCCTACAAGACTCTTTCCTTCATATCTTCCCTATTCTTCAACCTTTGTCTTGAGTCCAGATCTGTTATAGATTTGATCCACTCTTGTCTTTTGGATTAGGTCTGTTTATTTTTGTCTTCTAAGGGTTTCTTAGCTTATTGATTGGCTTTCATTTCATCATCTTCTCTCTGAGTTTCTTTGAAATTTTTGGATTTGTTGCTATGAGTGTTATCAGTTGTCAGAAACATTAAGAACTGATATGTTTGTGTTGGATTGGATTGGGTGCTTTGATTGCTACTACTCTAGGATTGACCTTGGAGATTTGTGGTACCTAGGTTGAGTCCATTTCCCTTAACTTTGAATCCAATCTTCTACCATTTTTGTGGTTGGTCTAGTGGTAGCTAGGATTTTCTCTTGATTTTCATATAACAACCACTTTTGGCTTCATTTTCCTTTGTCACTTTTGATTGGGTGATCGTGTTTGGTCTTGTGTCGCTGTATGTGTTCACAAGAGGTGGTATTTTTTGTTTATGGTTGTCTACGTTGTCACTTGAGAAGTTTAATTGCGTGCGTCTTATCTATTTATTACTTCATATTTTCTTTTTCTCACTCCCACTTGATATTTTCTAGTCCTTCCTACTCCTAAGGTTTGGTTTTGTCTGTGTAGAATAGTGCCTCTAGGTGAATCATTGTTATACAACCCTAGTTTGATTGCATTTTATTCTTTTTTTAATTTCTTGCTTTCTTGTTGATTGCTTGAGAGTGTTTGTTTCACTTTTATTCCAAATTTTGATGCTTTTTGAGTGCTTCGCATTCTATCTTGGGGACATTTTTTGGCCTCTTTTCGGAGTCTTATTTCTTGGTTTGTATTTTGGGTCTAAATTTCTATAAAGTTGGAGATTACATTGAGCGAGCATTGAGAAGTGTATTCTATAGGTAGTTGTTATTTTCTTTCCAAAGTGAAAAATACTCTTTCCCTTCTTTATATAGATTTCATTGAAAGAAGAAAAAATAAAAATTTCAATTTCAATATAGTTGCATCTAGGGTTTCAACTAACAATAGCCTTTCACACAACATTGTTTCATGTCGCTACCCATTTGAGTAAATAACAACCACTAAAATAAATGCTCTAATAAAATTTACTAGACTCATCTTTTATTTTTACCGGTAATACACCAACATTAGCGTAGTCTAGGGTTTTGGACCTAGTTGCATGAGTAAACTACTCTAAGACCATAAATTAAACTTAGCAATGTGTAGTAATGAGTGAAAAATCCTCCATAATCCCATGGTAAAAACCATAATGCATAAGAAACCCATTGTTAATGGTGTTGGAAATCCGTCAATCAAGGGGGTCTCCACGGTATGAAGTCCCAACTAGAGCTCGCATCGTTTGGAGTAGGAGCCCCAATCAGGAAAAAAGGCTAGTTGCCATTATCCTTAGGAATTTTCCTTGGTTGTAATTATCAACATAAGAGATTATGAAAACAATCTTTGAAACAAGAAAGAAAGTTGACATTGTGCAACATACAAATGCAATGTATATGAGGCATTATCATAGCAAGGAAAGAGAGAGTTAGCCTCTAGAAGAAAGTAATAGTACTATCCTAAAAGAGACACATAAGAGCATGAAAGAATCATTGATTAATCTGAAAATTAGTTCACAAGATAATAATGATGATAAAAGAAAATAACAACGCATATTCAACAAGATGCATACCAAAGCCAAAAAAATAGTTCATTTTCATTAGTATGTATTAACACAAATATACTGTTGGGAATCATTATTTCTGTTAAACCAAAACCCGTAGGTGTTAGTCAATGATCGTATCGCCAAAAATAAGGATCCACGAAAGATGGTTAGTCCATGTCATGAAACACATGGGGAGTGTTGGTTTATCTAATGTCCAACAATATTGTCCCCAACGTGATTCAAATGTGTATCGAACTCGTGACCTACGCTTTGATACCATTTTTTTTCTTTTCCACACAGGGGGTCACAAGATACCTTAGTCATTGGTCCAACCATGTAATGCCCATTATTTCTCTACATCAAGAAAACTTCTCAGTGCTCACATACTTCGTCAATGCATCTGCAACATTCTTCAAAGTGTCCACCTTTACCAACAACACCTTTTCTTCCTCAACCTTATCCCTTACAAAGTGATACAAAACATAAATGTGTTTTGTCTTTGAATGATAAGCAGGGTTCTTTGCCAACAAAATTACACTTTGGTTGTCACAATCTATCCTTAAACCTTGTTGTACTAACCCCATACTTGAACACAATATTTGTAAGAAAACTGATTCCATGCTTGCATGAGTGGTTTCCATGTATTCAACATCTATAGTTGAAAGAGCCACTACAAATTTCCTCTTATGCATCTAACTGACTGCTCCTCCAAATAGGTTAAACACATACCCACTTGTAGATCTTCTTTGACCCAGATCTCCAACCCATTCCACATCAACAAAACCACATATGTCTAAAACTCTGTCGAAATCCCAGTCTTCCTTGCTAGCAAAAACCATAATCACTAGTGCCATGCAAATACCTGAAGACCCGCTTCATTGTTGTCCAATGCTCCTTCCCTGGTTTTGGAATAAACCTGCTCAATACTCCCACTGCATGTACAATGTTTATTCTAGTACATACCATTGCATACATGAGGCTACTAACTACACTTTCATATGGAACACGAGACATTTCCTCTTCCTCTTCTTGTGTCTTAGGACATTGTTCAACAGATAACTTTACACCTATAGGAATAGGAACCTTCACTAGTTTACTATCTTGCATACTAAACCTCTACAATATTGTTTCGACATAATTACTCTGGTTTAACCAGAGCTTCCTTTTTTTCCAATCTCATTTAATTTCCATGCCAAAATAGTTTTCAGCACCAAGATCCTTCATGTTGACTTTGGAGGACAATTGGGTCTTCAAATCCTGGATAATCTCTTTTTCATTTCCAATCAACAACATATCATCCACATACAAGACCAGATAAATAACATGGTCACCAATTAATTTAAAATATACACAGTGATCTGCTTTCCTTCTGGTGAAGCTAGGTCCCCGTATATATGTATCAAATTTCTGATACCACATCCTCGGTGACTGTTTTAACCCATATAGAGACTTTTTTAACCTGCATACCAGTTCTTTCTTTCCCTTCATTGCAAAGCCTTTAGGTTTTTTCATGTAGATCTCTTCTTCTAGATCCCCATGAAGAAATGATGTCTTCACATCCATTTATTCTACCTCAAAAGCAAAAGCAAGAATAACAGATAAAAGTGATCTAATAGAATATACCTTGGCAACAGGAGAAAAAAATATCACCAAAATCAATTCCCAACACCTAGGAATAACATTTTTCTACCAACCAAGCTTTGTATTTCTCCACCTTTACTTTTGCATTCATCTTCTTCTTAAACACCCATTTTCTTCCAATGGGTTTCCTTCTATCTGAAAACTCCACCATATTTAGGGCCTCATTTTTTTCCAATGATTCCATTTAATCAACCGTGGCCTCTCTTCAGATTTTACCATCCTCTGAATCTACTGCCTCCCTGACAGTTCTGGGATCATCATCAGTAATAGATAAAGCAAAATTTGAACAGAAAACATATGGCCTATACCTTTCTAGTTTCCTTATTTCTCAAACTAGTCCTCTCATAGCTAGAGTTTGTGGCTCTTCATCTTCCGATTCTTGTTCTGTTGTAGAGTATGATTCTTCCTCCTTTAGCTAGTACTCTATCTTCTCAGATTCCTTTAGTATGTTTAATAACATATTTCACCTCTCTAAACACCACATCTCAGTTTTACACAACGTTCCTTGTTTCTAGGTTCCAAAGCTTATAACCTTTTAAACCATCCTTATACCCAATAAAGATGTACCTTTCATATTTACTATCCAACTTGGTTCTTTTCTCCTTTGGAGCATGTACATACGCATCACAGCAAAATAACCTTATATGTGAAACATATGGTTTCTCACCAATCCATACGTCATGTGCATTCTTATCCTCCAATGCTAGTGAAGATGATCTATTAACCAATTAACATGTAGGCTCCATCGCCACTGCCTAGAATTCTTTTACTAACCTAGTACCATTGAGCATGCTTCTTTCCTTTTCCATCAATGACCTATTCATTCTATCTGAAACTCCATTTTGTTGAGGTGTGTATGGAGTATTCTTATGCCATGCTATATCATACTTCTTACAAAACTCTTCAAATTCCTTCTTGTAGGACTCTCCACCATTATATGTCCTCAACACATTTATCTTCTCCTCTCTCTAGTTTTCCACTAGAGCCTTAAATTCTTTAAACCTTTCAAAGAATTTAGATTTCTTCTTGAGAAAATATATCCATGTATTCCTTGAGAAGTCATCTATAAATGACACATAGTACATAAAATTACCTAGTGATGGAACTGACACAAGTCCAAACACATCACTTTGCACAAGCTCTAATATCCCTTTTTCCCTCTTAGCACTACAGGTGAAACTCACCCAAGTCTACTTCCCATATACACAATGTTCACGTAACTAAAAATCCAAAGAGAATTTATACATACCTTCTCCCATACAATTACCATGAAGTATTTGAAGGCCCTTCTCTCCAATATGTCCAAGCCTTTGATGCCATAGCATGGTCTTTTCTCTAGAGACCACTAGATTTTATGTTCCACTTTCACATCACTATTACACCCATCAATAATAGTACTACCCAGAATCTTGTACAGAGTTCCAATCTGAAATCCCCGCATCAATACCAGTGCTCCCCAAACCATCGTGCAAGCATCTTTCTTCAACACTATTTTTACACCTACATCATCCATCTTGCTTACAGAAATCATATTACTGGCCAATGCAGGAATATGTAGAACACCTAGAAGTGTTCTAATCCTTCCACCTTGCAACTTCATCTTGAATTTTCTGTGTCTGATGATTCTATCCTTCCTAGAATCCTCTAATAAGACATCACCACCATCATATTTCTCATACTCACAGAACCACTCTTTATGGGAGTTGAACTAAAAGGATGCACCTGAGTCAATCAACCATGCCTCATGATTTACATGTGTACTTGAAGAAGAACCCAAGTACACATCCCCACCTTCATCTGAGGTGGTTTTCACCTCTGCACAAGGGGCATCATTATATCCCTTTTCTTTCTCAGGAGATTTAGATCTACAGTCCTTTTTGAAGTGACATTCCTTTCCGCATTTCCAACAAACCTTTATAGGTTTTCCTGGAGATTTATATCTCCCATTGGAGGACTTATTTTTGTTTTTGTTCTGGGACTATCCTTGTACAAAAAAAAGCATCTCCATTATGGCCCTCCATATTTTTTCGTCTCATCTCCTCCAACAACAAGGATGAGACTATTTCATCAAACTTCAAGGTAGTTGTATTGCTATCTATTGCAACAACCAGGCTATCCCGCAAATCTAGTAGAGAACACAAAAAATTGATGCACTTATCTTCATCTGAAATTTTAATATCAATAGATTACAACTATCTTACCACAATATTAAAGTTGTGCATATGCACTTTCATTGAGTCTCCATCCTTTATTGTCAAGTTATACAGCTTTTACCGTAGGAACAGTTTATTCACTAGAGACTTAGATTGGTACAAAGTCCCTAACTTGTCCCACAAAGCCTTCATCGTAGCCTCCCCTGATAATCTGATATACACAGCCATATTATTCTCTTTTCTTTCTTATCCAAATTCACCTAGTCACAATTCTACCACACTAGTCCCAATAGTGGAACATTAAGTCACTAATTGCTCCTCCAATGAAATATCTTCTCTTTTATTCCAAACTAGAGAAGCCAAGATGAAAAGTCCAAAGTCTAAACTTGATTCTCTTCAACTATGAGGGTGTATTTATAAAAAATGGGGTGACTCTTCCCCTCTCATGTGACTCTTGACCTCCCTCATGACTCTTGAGCTTATACTATGACTTTTCAAATTCATATGTGACCTTTGAACTTTTAATGGCTCTATAACTTTCTAGTGACTTTTCACATTCCAAGTGGGACCCTTGGTCTTCCACACATTTTAGGTTTTCTTATTTTTAAAATACAATAATTACATTCCACAAATGATATGGTAAGATACATTGACACATATGACTTTGTGATGACACTGGGACAAGCCATGACTGGCATTGATGGCATGGAACTTCATTGTGATGTGTCTAGGCTAAGCCTTTCTCCTTGCTGCCATAACTTTGACTTTTTCATGATGGATCTTTGTTTTCTAATCTTCACCCTCCAAAGTGTTTGGATCAATATTAAAACCTTCCAAGTCAACATGAGATGCCACCATTTTCTCATGGTCTATGATTTCTTCATGTTCTTCATGATGGTTCTTTCTTCTGCCCCTTCTTCTCAAGTGCTTTCTTGTAGCCTATCCTTAATGATCTCCCTTGAGGATCACCTTGACATGTTGAAATGATAACACTTGAAGATGAATTCCACTCATGATAGCCCAACATCAGTCTAGAAACCACTTATTCTACCTCTACTTTTCTCATCAAAGATGTTGATTGCGATGAGGCAACATACAAGGGATTTGAGAGTAGAAGGATAATAATTTCATAGTTGAGCATCACCAGGGTTGAGGGATGACCTCCCTATCTATTAAAACTAAGTAATATGCAGTAGGAGGAAAGAAAAAGCAAGGGATTATGAAGTGAGGGGTTTCATTCAGCACAGGTGACAAGGCTAGCCATTGTAACTGCACAATGTGCAATGAGGGATAGGCTCAGTGAATTACACAGTTGAGGGTTTCAGTGACATATAGGTGACCTAATTCTCACTAAAACTACACAATGCATAGTAGGAGACTCACCAAATGAAGGGACTACGATGTTGGGTAAGTTAGTGACACAAGGAGGCTCCACAATCTACTACAACTATGTAATGTGCAATCTAGGGAAAGATAGGACAAGGTACTATGGAGTTAAGGGGGTCAATGATGCAGTGAGCCAATATTGCTCATTATGATTGTGCAGTGCACAATTATGGGAGGATTGGAATAGTAGAATGTGCATATGAGAAAGATTAATTGTTGTTTAAGATTGTGCAATGTATAGTGGAAACCTAACTGGCCAGTGATTACACAGTTTGCAAGTGCACGAGGCAGGGACTAAGCACTGGGATTACATAATGTGCAACCCTTGGAGATAGTGAATGCATAGTACACAATTCCAGGAATTAAATATGGTTGACTAGGGACTGAAACTATGCAGTTCATAGTTCAGGAACGCAAGATGAAGAGTGGTTGGTTGAGAAAATTGTGAAGAGAGGAACACTTCATAAATTGACAAAGTGTGGGATCAGTGAAATGAAATATGAAATGAGAACATGTAACAAGGATTGATCATGATCACACACTTAAAATTAATCAAACACGTGAAAATCAAGAACTTAACACACAAAATCAACATGCAAAGCGAAACTTATTTCTAAGTGTGACAGTTGAAACGTAGCATTGTGACACTTAGAATTCAAGTTACGACACAAGTGTCAACCACAACTAGAAAGTGTGTTAAGCTATGGGAGAGTGTCTAGCACATATTCTAATGATATGTATGATCAGTTAATGCATAAGATTTTTCTAGAACTACCTCTAGTGGTGCGCTAAGGTGCAACACATGCAAGAGTACAAATAGTTAAAAGTGACACTTGCAATAGTAAGAAAAAGTGAAAAATCACATTTGCAAAAGATAAGGAAAGTGAAAGCGACACATGCTAAAGGGAAGAGAAAGTAAAAGCGACACTATTTAAAGTAAAAGCAAGCAAAAATAGCTTTCTTGAAAGTGAAAATGACACTTGGGAAAGTGGAGGTGCGCAAAAGCCACAGTTGAGAAAATTCACTGGGATGATGGTACAATTGCAACTAACAGTGGCAGATACTGTCAACTAGAATTGCACATTGACTGTTCATAGGGATTATGCAGTCTCTATCTCTAAGAACTATGTAATAACTATCACTAGAGACTGTACAATCACTGTCTTTTAGGATTTTGCTGTCATCATCTATAAGGAACTGCGCAATCACTGTCCTTAGGTACTACACAGTCACTATTATCAAGATTTGTGCAATGACCATAATCAAGGATTACTCAATAATTGACTTTTTAGGGTGCACATTGATTGCTAGGCTTGCTAAAATAGTGAGCGCTTATGAATGCATCAAAGTAAAAGAATGTGTAAGCAAGTGGTTTTGATAGTTAGAATCTCAGAAGAAAACTTAAACACTTAGTAAATAATCAACCAATCACCAAAAGGTTAAGAACAATCAAGGAATGACAAAGAATATGATCACAAGAAGACTTTGAAATTCAAGAGGAGGGAAAAATTTGGAGGGTATTTGTCGCAGTGACAACACCCATGTAAGAGGGGGTTAGGCCTAGGTCATGGTGCAATCAATTCTCCTTAAGGCTAGCCACCTCGTGGCAAGGAATCCTATGCTGGCAATTGAGTACCCATAAGCCCAAGATTTGTGTGCCCCTGCGAGACGGAGGTACCTTAGTGGCCTTTCCTAGGAAGAAAACCCTATAGGTGGTGGTTATGGGAAGCAACCATCCATCTACCTTACCTTCCCATTTATATCTCTTCTTGTGGAGTTGACATCCTACAAGTAAGAAGTTATTTTGAAGGCCATATAAAACATAGTACTATGATTGGTTTGTGTGTGACTATCTGTTAGATATTTTCTAGTGTGTGTTGTTTGGTTTGAGTCAACAATTTGGCCTTAGGGGTGTCTAAACTAACTTGCTTTGGTTAGTATATATTTATTCACCTTGGTTAAATCCATTCATCGTCAGTGACATTGAATCCTAGGTCTACCTCCATAGAGAGGTGAATTTTTGACTCACGCTCGTACGGTGCATGTTGATGCTCAAGACCCAAACCAAACTCTAGTTGTGGAATATATTCTGAGTCCTCTTGGTAGTGACTTGATATCTATCGAGACACTTCCAAACAATTATGCCTCTCTTGTTAATCCACCTTTTACTAATCCATTAGGACCAGAGTTACCGTGGCTAAACCTAGACGATTCAAAACTTTCCTACATGTATAGTCCTTTTTCTTTATTATGTATGGAGGAAGTTAATTCTCCTTTACCCTCTACATCTATAGTTTCAACTACTATGACATAATTACCACCACTAAGTGTAGCAAGACCTACACCTCCTTCAACACCTCTCACATCCTCTTAGTGCATACCCCCTATCTCTTCTATGACTCCCACAAATTTCCCTAACGTCTTTGTTCCCATTCCTTCCTCTATTTTGGCCATCGGATTAAACCCTATCCAATCTATAGGATCGAGAAAATTCACTCTTGTTTTTGCGCAACCTATTTTCCTTTTTCCTAGTATGGGTATAGTAACCTTAGGAAATATGTGGGGAGGATCATTTGTTGGTTAGAGCTATTCTGGGGGAGACCTTGCATCTAGTATTTCTCACGCCTGGTATAGTTCATTGTTTGGAAGAATGCCTTCCTCTAGTACTTTTCCTGGAGGGGCTAGCTTACCTGGGGGAAACCTTTCTACTGACACCCTAATCCATGTGAATTATCCTCCCTCTATTGGTGCTTATATACAAGGAGGCCCTTTTTTTCATGTCGGGTACAACCCGACTAACAACCATGCTCTTGGGGGTCCTTTGCTCTCTGGGGGAACTTACCTTAGAGGGAAAAATCCTTACGCCAATCATGTTGGCCCATATCCTCTATATACTGGGATAAATTATAATCATGTTCCACAAAATTTTGCTTAGAACTAGGGTATGGGGGGACCTCAGAGTTGGTAAGGGCACTCTCCTTCCTATGACCCATTTAGTTAGTTACATAATCATTTTATGTCTTCTCTTGATCTTCAATACTTAGCTAAGCTAACCAATGACCCATCCATCATAATACTTGGTAGCCACCCATACCTACCAAATTACCATACAATATCCCCAAGTTTGAAGGGAAGCTTGGAGAAAATCCATTGACACATATCACCACTTAACATCTTTGGTGCTCATCAAACTCTTTGGTGGATGATTCGATCAAAATGCATATATTCCAACATAATATAACTAAATATGTTACTAAATGGTATATTGAATTGGATACAACATCTTACAGTGACTTTTCTTCTTTGGCCTAAACAATTGTGACTCATTTCCACTTGCCTATGAGACATGACATCGATTTTGACCTCTTATCCAACTTTAAACAAGATAAGTCCACTCTAATTTCTGATCATATTCATGAGTAGCGATGGCATAAGAGGTTAGTTCAAACCAAGCGTCCTGATGAGATTCTTTGGAAATGGTGCATTTGCTCGTTGTTAGCTCCTATAGCCAAGGATGTGTCTATGTTCAGTGTTGTTACTAAGGAACATGCTATCTTAGCTACCTAGAAACTAGATCTAATTTAATCTTAGTTGGCCATGCTTTATGAAGTAATTACTAATGCTCCACACCCTTCTACAGAACCCCACAAACCTACGCTGAGACCACACTCTGATGGTGTGGTCAGTTCCTAATCTGATTCTATAAGCCAACTTGCTTCCCAACTTAGGAAATTAATCGTTACATTACATAGCAAGTGCGTATGTCTTTGAAAAACACCCTCTTTTGAGCAACCCATCAATGTTCTCATAGTGAAATCCACGGTACCCAAGAACGCTAAGAAACCTAATGGTAAAAAAAACAAACGAAAGAATCAACTCCCTCAGGAGACTCAACCAAATCCATCCAATTAGGGAGGGGGCACCTCTGAACAATTTCGTAAGATAAATTTCCCTTGTAATATTTGTCAAGGTCATCATTTGACTCAAGAGTGCCCTCGAATGGATGAAGTTCACCGACTTCTTGCACCACCACTTGCTACTCAACAGCAACTTGTCTTGGCTCATCTATTCCCTACACAGCCTCAATAACAAATGGTTTCTCAAGATCCTCGACCTCTGCAAGGGGCCAATGGGTCCTATTTCCATCTTTCCAATAATACATTTTTCCTTATGTGTTAGGAGAAAGTAAATATGACTACACAATCCAAATCTTATGATACTCCTAAGTCAAGTTCTTCCTCTAAGGACTTAACCAACCCAACTACTTCCTTAGACCTCTCATGCTAAATAAGCTCATGGATCTCATCTATTTCCCACCTAAGTTTGTTCTTCGTAAGTCAACAAATTATTCATCTGCATGAGTTCACCAACATTATAGCATTGTTGAGTATTTATCCTAGGCTCCTTGTTCCATTTTTTCCTTCGAGATTTTGGTGAGATGCCCTCAGCAACATAAATCCTAGCGAACCATGATTGGGGAATGGATCCCTTAGATTATTATCTTATCACTTTTAATGTTGATGCTCCTCGCTATAGACTTTCCCATCAAATCACCTTTCATATGAATGTGTGAATATTCCATAAGAATATTCATCGCACTTTGGTGGATGAAGGCTCTTCTACTTGTGTTATGTTAGCGTCATGTTGGAAAGCTCTCAACTCTCCAAAACTCACCAATTCTACTACCACTCTTCAGAAATTTGATGGACACCATTTTGTACCTCAAGAGGTTATTCATGATTTTTTCATCGAGCTAGGGAGAAAAATTTCCTATTTTGATGCAGAAGTCGTTAACACTGCTTTGGATTATAACCTACTCCTTGGTTGTAGCTGGTTTTATGCTATTTTTATGGTCATGTATTTGGTATTTCATGTTCTTTTCTTTACTCATGAAGGAAAGATCGTCATGATCGATCAGTTGGATTATTGTGTTTTGTCGACCCAACTCACCATTATGGGGAATTTTGTCTCACTTGTCAGAGATAACCTTGCCAATTATGAAAGTGTTAGTGTGGGATTATTCAAAATTTCATCACTCACTGGTGTCTGTCCTTTATCTCCAGCTAACACTCCTTCTTCACCTTTTATTTCTCCTATGCATATGATCTCTTCTCGTGCTTGTGGACCCCAGATCCCTAGTGATCCTTGGGTGGTGCTTCTTCTAATGACTTGGATCAACATGGTGAGAAAATGGCTTTAAGTCTAGTAGAATTTTTTTATCAAACAATTCAACTGGAATTTTCATCCAATGAGTAAGGTGATGCTCCTTCTGTGCCACTTGATGATTACCCCATGCATACTTCGGTGGTTTACCATCCTTTGTCTTGTGACTTCCAAGATTTTCCACTTCCATCAGATGAAGCTATCCAATATATCATGTTGGTATTTGATCATCATCAATCCTTTTTTCTTCCTTAGGCAGATAGAATGGTTGTGTCAGATAAAATCTTAGTTTCCTCTGACAACATTGAATGTTCCAAGCTCCCCACTTGGGTTTACACTATCTCTTTTGTTTGGAACTTGGATAACATCTCAGCCACAATTCTTATTAATATTTCCATGAAACCAGGTGTCATGGAAAACATCTTGATTGGGATATATTACACTCCTCGCGAAATTGAAATTTATGCAACTCTCTTCAAAGGATTTCACAATTTTTTCTCTTGGTTTTATGATGAAATGTCTGGCATCAATCCTTGGATTGTTCAATGTCATATTAATACCTATCCTAAAGAAAAAAAATTCAATAGAAACTCTGGTCTGTAAACCCTAGGAAGGAAACTACCATTAAAATTTAAGTTCAAAAACTCTTATATGTTGGTTTCGTTTATCTAGTACCCTTGTTGTAATGGGTTTCTAATCATGTTTTAGTCGATAAAGTTAGGGTTTTTGCAGGCTCCAATATTCAATCTCAAATAGATGACTAAAAATCAATTTCATAAAAAGTGACTAAAAT
Organism: Pinus taeda; assembly: GCA_000404065.3. NCBI lineage: Eukaryota > Viridiplantae > Streptophyta > Pinopsida > Pinales > Pinaceae > Pinus > Pinus taeda. Next base: position 94,148 of record APFE030172323.1, read on the forward strand.
CACACAGACTCTAGTTTCTAGTGTATCGTTTTTAGGGTCAATGGTCGAAACAGTGACATGTGTCACTCCGTACAAGTTTGTTCTACTGAACCAGTCCATAATCAGTTCATCTTGGGAGATCTGGCATAACTCTATATTTAAGAATCCGATATTGGTATGACTTGTGGAATTGGAAAGAATATTCATAGGACTACAATAGGACCAAAGTTAATATCTTGAAGACTCGAAATTATATAGTTACAACTATTTGAAGCTTGAGCTCCTAAAAGTAAGAAAAAGGTGTGTATTTATTTTTAAAATTGCATAAATTTTGTTTCAAAAATCAGTTTGAAGTGATTCCAAGGGTATATTTAAGCATAGATATCAGTATTGGGTTCTAAAATGTCTCCCAAACAAAATAATTCTACACCCATTAAGTCCTCAAAAATCTCTACTATGATGCATGAAGTGGAAGAATTGCAGCATGATATATCAAAATTATAGGACCAAGTGCAACAATTTTCGCTCTCACAAAGAGAAACCAAAGATGACATGGATGGTTTAAAAGGTGACATGCATGGTTTAAAAGGTGACATGAATGATTTGAAAGAAGACATGGAAGGTTTGACAAAGTTGTTGCAAGAAAGGCTTCGTGGTGGTGCCAAGGTAATCCATGAAAATCATGATGAGGACAAAAGAAATATGAATTATGAATTTAAAGATTCTAATGTGGGGTTTAAGAACCACCACATTCCAAATATAGATATGAGGAAGTTTGATGGAAAAGATCCGATAACATGGATACTACAAATGGCACAATATTTTGATCTAAATGATGTGAAACACACACAAAAAGGTACACATTGCATCTTTATATTTATAACCCAATCAATTTTTATGGTATCGATGGCTTTTTTCTCGTAAACCACTTATCACTTGGTTAATTTTTATGGAGAAAATTATAGCACATTATGAGGATATAAAGAGCAACACCTTCTTTATCCTTTTGATAAATCTCAAACAAAAGGGTTCAATGGCAGAGCATAATAAGGACTTCCAAAAATTTAATATTAGGGTTATTGATATTGCAGAGGAGCATAGGATTGATGTATTCATAGGGACTTTGAAGGATAACATCCAACATGAGGTTCGCCTTTGGGAACCAGACTCATTGGAGAAGGCATTCAAGGTGGCAAGAAAAGTTTAAAGCAACATTATGGCAAGAAGGAAGTCTACCACTCACAACTATAAAGATAGAAAAAAGAGCAAAATGGCTTTGTTACAGTTGTGATAGAAAATACATTAAAGGTCATAAGTGTGCAGAGAATAAATTATTCTACATAGATTGTGAAGAGGAGGAAGAAAAGGAACAAGAAACATCAAAAGAGGAGGGCATACACCAGGAACCAACCCCAGAGAAAGAAGAAATGAAACTGACCATATCTTGCAATGCATTGGCAAGAATCACAACTCCTCAAACTCTTAAGATAGAAGAATATAACAAGAAGAAAAAGGTAATAGTGTTGATTTATTCAAGTAGTAGTCATAATTTATTCATTGTAACATAACAAAAGAATTGAATTGCTTCCTATACTTAGCACCCGAGTGTCAAGTAATGGTTGCAAATGAAGGAACTATAAATTGCTCTGGAAAGTGCCATAATATCAAGCTCACCATGGGGGAATATTGAATAGTCCATTTCTTTCCATTTCAATGGGTGGTGTTGATGTTGTATTAAGAGTCCAATGGTTACAATCTTTGGGGACAATAGCTTTTAATTTTCAAGATTTTTTCTGGAAATTTTTTTGGGAAGGAAAGGAAGTTGAATTAAGAGGTATTGCGGGGAAAATAGGAAAGATAATCAGCTCTAATGGCATGAAAAATCTTTTGAATAAAGAAAAAAGAGACATAATTGCACAATTATGCTTACTAGAGGTTCAAACATCAAAATCATCTATTTATCCAGATCTCCAAAAAGTCTTGGACAATCATTCCAAGGTATTTGAGACTCTAAAAGAACTCCCACATATCTGTGATCATGATCATTCTATTCATTTGATTCCAAGAAGTGTTCCTTCAAACATCAAACCTTACAAATATCCCTATGCCCAAAAGAGTGAAATTGAACATATGGTTGCAGAAATGCTAGAGCTTGGTATAATTCAACCTAGTCAAAGTTCCTTCTCTGCACCAGTAGTATTGGTGTAGAGGAAGAATGGATCATGGCATATGTGTCCGAATTATAGGTAGCTCAACAAGATCACTATTAAATATAAATTTCCAATTACTATCATTGATGAATTATGGGTGTATTACATGGAGCAATTTACTTCACCAAGCTGGATCTTCATTCAAGATATCATCAAATTAAAATGAATACTGAAGACATTCTGAAAACAAAATTTAGAACTCATGAGGTTCATTATGAATTTTTGGTCATGCCTTTTGGCCTTACTAATGCACCTTCGACATTTCAAGGTTTGATGAATTCCGTTTTCAAACCCTTCCTTAGAAATTTGTGTTAGTATTTTTTGATGATATACTAATCTATATCAAGTCTTGGAAAGATCATGTTCAACATGTTGACAAGGTGCTCTAATTATTAGAGGAGAAACAATTATATGCAAAAGCCTCGAAATGTTTCTTTGGAGTACAGGAGGTGGAATATTTAGGTCATATTGTATCTCATGAGGGTGTTAAGGTAGACCCTAATAAAATTAAAGTCATTAAGGAATGGAAAATCCCCACAACCATAAAGCATATTTCAAGAATTTCTCAGGTTGACAGGGTATTATCGCAAGTTTGTTAAGAATTTTGGGAGAATAACAGCACCTCTAACAACACTACTGAATAAAGATGCATTTACTTGGACTCCAGAAGCGACTAAAGCCTTTGAATACCTTAAAGAGGAAATGTGCCAAGCACCAGTCTTAGCTACACTTGACTTCACAAAAACCTTTATTGTGGAATGTGATTCCTAAAGAAATGGAATTGGTGTTGTTTTAATGCAAGAAGGAAGGACCATTTCTTTTGAAAGTAGTCCAAACAAAGGAAAGTATTTACACTAACCTATTTATGAGAAGGAAATGTTGGAAATACTACATGCACTAAAGCAATGGAGACCTTACCTAATGGGAAGACACTTCAAGGTAAAAATGAATCATGATGGTCTTAAATACTTTTTGGAACAAAGACTATCTTTAGAAGAGTAACAAATATGGGTCACAAAGATGTTAGGTTATGACTTTGAAATCATCTACCAAAAAAGGAAGCAAAACGTTGTTGCAAATGCACTGTCAACAAAGAATGGATATGTGGAAGCATTTCTTTATGCCATTTCTATTATCCAACCTGACTATATAATTGAAGAAAGGGATGAATGGAGGAATGAAGAAGAGGTGTGGGCACTCATTCAAAATTTGCAGCAAGATCCTAGTACATATGATACTTTTAGCTGGAAAAATGATGCATTATGGTACAAAGATCGCTTATATCTTTGTAAGAAATACCAACCCAAGAAAAAAAAAATGGAATTGCACACCTCCCCCTTATGAGGGCACTCAGGATTTTTGAAAACTTACCACAGGGTCAAGAATAATTTTTTTTTGGGATGGCCTTAAATCTGATATTCAAAATTTTTTGGCAGAATGTTTAGTTTGCCAACAAAATAAGGTTGAGAGAATTAAGATCTCGATTTTGTTACAAAATTTATCCAATCCAAGTCATGATTGGGATAAGGTCTCAATGGATTTTATCACAAGTTTACCCATGTCTAAAGGAAAGAGTGTCATCATGGTGGTAATTGATAGACTTACCAAGTATGCACACTTTTGTGCATTATCTCATCCTTTTAAAGCCAGTACAGTTGCTACTGCATTTATGGAAACAATTCAAAAGATACATGGAAACCCAAAGATTATTATAAGTGACAAATATCTCATTTTCACTAGAAATTTTTAGACGGAATTGTTTTCTTGTCTTGGTACTCAACTAGATCATAGCTCATCTTATCATCCTCAATCTGACGGGAAAACTGAGATAGTGAAAAAATGTTTGGAAGGTTATCTTCGTTGCTTTGTTTTATATAAACAAACACAATGGGTCAAGTGGTTACCTCTCGCTGAATGGTGGTGTAACACTCCCATACTGTAGCAAAAATGACCCCATTTATGGCACTTTATGGATATCATCCACCATCCATCACATCATCTTTAAGAGAAAATTCTAAGGTTCAAGTAGTGGAAGATCACATCGAGCATCAAAAGAAATTTCTCCAACTCTTAAAGGATAACCTCACTCTGGCGCAGAATCGAGTGAAACAATAGGTAGATCAGCATCGTAGTTAAAGAATTTTTGATGTAGGTGACTGGGTATTTTTACGGCTACAACCATACAAGCAAATGTCCCTCAAGCAAGCTAAGAAAGATAATAAATTAGCACCCAAGTACTTTGGTCCTTACAACGTGTTTCAAAATATTGGTACTATGGCACACAAATCAAAGTTGCCTGCATCTTCTCGAGTACACTCAGGTTTCCATGTTTCATGCTTAAAGAAGGTTATCAGTGACAAGCTCCTTGTTTAAATGGTGTTTCCAGAACTCGATGAAGAAGGAAAAATAATATTTGAGCCTGAAGCAGTCACAGAAATAAGGACCCAATAGCTACGGAATCTATTAATTTCGAGTATCTCATTAAGTGGAAGAACTTACCCACTAAAGATTCCACATGGGAGGATGAAAATTTCATACATAAGCATCCAAAACTACTCAATCATTGAGGACAACACTTTTTTGAAGAAGAGGGGCATGTTAGGTCACTATAATAATAATGTCTTCCCCTTATTGTTATTAGTGTATCCCCTTATTTTTATTGTTGTGCCCATGTATCCCCCATGTTGTTATTGTTGTGCCCCATAGAAGCCCCCTATTGTTATTGTTGAGCCCTTACATTATTATTGTTATGTAGGCTCTGATTATATTATGACCCCTTATACTCCTATATATACCAAATAGGTCTTATCATTTGAATCATCCAGGAATTGTTCATTTATGTAATGTAAATGTGGTTTCCCCCTTGAAGAGGATATTTTCTAAGTCATTAATCTATCTTTTCTGTGATATGGTTGCATAGCATTGATCTTTGGATTGTTCAACATCATATTAAGACCTATCCTGGAGAAAATCTTGTTCAATAGAAACTCTGGTCGGTAAACCCTAGGAAGGAAACTACAATTAAATTTTAAGTTCAAAAACTCTTAGATGTTGGTTTCATTTATCTAGTACCCTTGATGTAGTGGGTTTCTAATCCTATTCTGGTTGAGAAAAATCAAGGGACGATTAGGTTTTGCGTAGATTATCGTGAATTAAATATGGTCTGTCCCAAGGACAATTATCCTAGGCCATCTATCAATCAGATCCTTTATGTATGTGCCGAGAATTCTATATTTTCCTTTATTGATGGTTTCTCTAGATATAACCGAATTGAAATCAAACTAGAATACCATCATAAGGCTACTTTTATCTACCCTTGGGGGACATTTTCCTATCATAAATTACCTTTTGGTCTTAAAAATGTTGGTGTCACTATATAGTGGGCCATGTCTTATGCATTTCATGATATCAAACACATCATTGAAGTTTATCTTGATGACATTACTACTCAATATTTACTTCGTGAGGATCATCCTACACACCTTAGAGAGGTATTTCTTCGATGTCGTTATTATAAAATCTGAATTAATCCTCATAAATGCATCTTTTGCATATAATATGGGAGACTACTAGATTACATTTTATCTAAGGAAGGGATTCTTATTGATCACTCGAAGGTTGAGATCATCATCAACTTTCCTCCTCCACATATATTGGTCCACCAACTTTAGAAACTACAAGGGAAATCCAATTTCTTGCATAGGTTCATCACTAATTATGCTCAAATTACCCAAGACTTCATGCGTTTTTTGAAAAAATGGGTACCATTTTTTTGGGATGACCAAACCCAATGTTCTTTTGATGTTCTTAAATAGGCTTTGTTATATGCACTTTTACTCAAACCTTTTGATTTCAATCGATATTTTTTGTTATATCTCACAGCCTTTGATTATGCCATCAATATGGTTCTTGTCCAAGAATATGATATGTGTAATGAACACCCCATGTATTATCTAAGAAAAGGCCTTCTTGATCCTTAGCTTCATTATTTCCATTTTGAAAAGTTGGATTTGGTAGTTGTTGTGGTTGTCCAACAATTGAGACATTATATATTGTTGCAAACGACCACAGTAATCATTGATTCCAACCCCATGAAGTATATTATTAGTCTAAAAATCATTTGGGGGGGGAATACTTTAAATGGATCGTTATTCTTCAAGAGTTCAATTTGGAATTTGTGGTCGCTAAATTCAAGAAATCCATGGAATTCACAGAGTTACTTGTTGAGTTACCTCGAACTGATGATGAAATCACTTCTTGATGAGTCCTTATTTCTCATTAGTTCTTCTAATCCTTGGTATGGGGATGTCTTGTTATATCTCCAAACTCAATGTTTTTGAACAAAACTTTCCTCGTGATGAACATTGATGAATATGCACAAGTCTGGACACTATGTTATTATTGCTAATACTTTATATCATTGTTGTGTCAACGTTGTGTTACGTCGATGTCTCACTCATGATGAAGCTGAATGAATTCTTAATGGTTGCCATGCTGGAGCATGTAGAGGCCATTTATCTAGCCTTGCCACTGCTTAGAATATTTTGTGCACCAGGTATTTTTGGCCTTTGATCTTTAAATATTGTATCACTTATGTCCAAAAGTGTCATCCTTGTCAGATTTTCTCGCAAAAGATGCATCCTCACCCTGATCCTTTTCACCTTGTGGTAGTTGTTGGCCTTTTTTCACAATGGGGCATTAACATTATACAATGCAACCCACCCTATGCTCGTGATCATCATTACATCATTGTTGTTGTTGACTACTTCCCTAAGTGGGTTGTGGCCTTGCCTACTCATTCTAACGATGGTCAAACAATTGCCTTATTTCTCTTCAACCACATTATTTCCTAGTTTGGTGGTCCCAAAATAATTTTCAATGATCACAATGAATATTTTCAAAACCACTTGATGCAAGAATTGGCTTCCAAGTTGGGTTTTCTCCATGAACACTCAACCCCCTACTATCCCCAAGCTAATGGACAAGTAGAGATAATCAATCACATCTTGGAAACTATGTTAAGTCGGAATGTAGGTAAACATAATGCAAACTGGTATGATCTTTTCTTTCTCTTTGGGCATATTAAACCTCGGTCAAGTCTGCTACAGGTTTCACTACTTTCTAATTGATTTATGGAGTGGACGTTGTTCTTCCCATTGAGTGTGAAATTCCCTCCTTACAACTATTTGTTGAACGACTCCTTGAAACTTTTGTTGAGGAATAACATTTTTTATACCTTTCCCATCTTAATGAACAATTCCTTTACAGCGTGATTTCTAATGAAACTCATAAGAAATGTGTCAAGGCCCAATATGATAAGTCTTTTCGACCTCGTGTCTTTTTATAAGATGGTGTGATTTTGGTATATCATCAAGACCATGGTAAGTTAGGAGTAGGTAAACATTAACCCATGTGGCACGGGCCTTATGTTGTTAAACCTGTTCTCAAAAAAGGGGCTTATGAGTTAGTCGATTACAAAAAGAATCCACTCAAGGAGCCTCGCAATGGGCTCTACCTCAAATGATACTATGCGTAGTATGTTGCATGGTGTCTTGTACGTAGTGTACATAAGTGTGTGTGTGATCTCTTGTTTTTGGTTTCATTGCATCTTGATGGTTTCTGTGAGTGATTTATCTATCTGATCTTTGTTAGACAAATGCCATCCCCCTCGCTTCCTTATGTAGGATTTGTAGATGGTGCAAGTCATTACACTTGGAACATAGATTTCGCTACTTGGGTCATTTTCTCGCGTACTTATGAGCTTGTGAGTTCATTGGGTGTTTTTCTTCGGCAAATCACCAACAATGAGGTAGAATTAAATGTCATCATCGAGCTCTTAACTAACGTTAATCACCTTTTCATACACCATTTAGTTGTTCAAATCGACTCCCAGCTCCTAATGTCTCAACTCAACCATATTTATTTGGCGAGGAGTCTTACAATAGTATGTTAGTTTTTTAGGGTACGTCTCCTTGAATGATCATTTTATTATATTTCTTATGTCCACATTCCTAGAGAAAAAAACACATTGGCTGATTGTTTAGCCAATTATGTGTTATATTACCATTTTTCTCATTAAAAGTTTTAATTGTGTACATGAACAAATACATTATAAAGTACATTTTTTTTAAGCACACACCATAGAAGTTGTCATTTTATTGTATCATAATAAATTTTGGTTACATTGTTCAAAATCTGGGTGTTTGAGGCCCTAGACATAATACTATACATATGCAATAACATCAAAAACAAAACCCTAGGCAAACCATTATCCCTATTCAGTGGTGCTCATGATAACATAACACAACCTGCATAATTTATCGAAGGAGACCTTGACGACAAGCAAAAGTCACCCCAACTATATCCATCTGCATATGTAAATGAGGCTTTGTTATCCCCCTTGGTGGAAATCCTAGTGTCAATCCCTCAACATTGCAAGTTAACTCTAATAAATCCAATTTTTTTCATCTCCTCTAGCTTCTATGTGTATCGCTTGGGCTTGGCCTAGTATGCTCCTCTCCTCAACAGAGAATAACCCATTGGATGAAATGGTGCAATATCTACATATCCCATTCACTACTCATTATTAACTTTGTACCCATACCAAAAACAACAAAATATGAAAAATATGAAAAAACATTAAAAAAAAAAAACATTCTACCTATGTCACTACACTGCCTTCCTGGGGGTAAGACCAGATCTAGGTCTCCCTGGTAGTCCACCTCATCATACATGTAATCATCGATGCCAAGGGAACTCTCTTCAGCCATTTGAATTAATCTGGGGGAAAATAGTGTCCACCATGGACACCCTCTTGTCTCATCATAAGGGAAAACCATCTCATCATCTTAGGCTCCATCGATGGTGGGTCTAGCTCATAGTCTACCATCATTAGCCTCATGGTCAGGACCCTCTCCAAAAATAAGGACACTATAACACTCCTGTACCCAAATTTTTTAAGTCTTCCTCTTCTCATCTAGGTGATTTTATCCTTCACATTTGCTAGGACTCCATCACACCAATTAAATAAGGTAGGCTCCAGACATTGTACTACCAAGTCCATATGTACCTTTCAAATTGCAAGTGGTGCCTTTGTCCCTACCAGCCTGTGATGGTGTACACTACGGTTTGTAGAGTTAGGTTGCTTATGGTTTCACTCAGGATTTTATCCCCATGAGCTCTTGTGCCTTGCCTACGATATCGACCAATGTAGCTCCTCACTATTTCTTCCATCCTACTTCTCACATCATCTAACATAACTAGAGCTCCTTGCCCTAACAACCCTGTGAGGAAATAAATTTCGTCCAACCCTAGACTGAATTCTTCCAGCCCCACTACGAATTGTTGGTTATCTGCATCCCACCAATCTATTATTTGTTGCAATAATAAGTGCTAATTGGTCATACTTAGAATCTTGATGTATTTCAATAGACCATAATCCCTTAGTGCTTCCAATGTTGGTGGATCGGCTATGGCTTGCATGTCATTTGCCACATGCTCTCTTTCCCTCCACGCAATCATGGTTTCTTATGAAACAAACAAGACACACATCAATGGTGAACATGGCCACAACCAAAAACACACATTCTACTGTAAAACCATAAAACATAACAAAAATGACCATTGGAACCCTAGAGAATAGGTTAGAACATGTAAATATTGGCTCCAATCGCACGCAACGAGCCCGCAACAATGCGTCTAGGGCCTCTCAACCAAAATTTTCTCATTATGTCCCAACGACCAAGAGAATACACAAGAAAAATAATTATTTCCTAAAGAATATTGTGGTCATGATGAAAACCAACCTATAAATTTCTCAACGAATGTTATGGGAAAATTTAGTGTCTTTTCGAATGACTAACCCCTAAACCTAGTAGCAAGTCAAGAACAACAGTTAAAGTAATTCTATTGCCTTTCCTATAGCTAACAAATAAAAGAAAGAGGAGCAAAAGTACCAACCTATATCTCTTGCTCGATCCCTCTTCCCTTTGACCACTTTTTCCACTCCCTTCTGTACTCAACTCACTTGAAAGGTACCTGCACACAAGCCAAGACAGAAAACCATCAAAGTATACATATCGATCTATTAACCAAACACATTATAGAATCAAAAATACAATGTACATTTCATAACACATGAATGGAAAAAGCAAAGAACTCTTTATTGATAGAAAGGAAAATTACAACCCATGTAGATGCATGTCCGATTCAGCGTCATCCTCCCAGCTTCAAACCCTTCTCTCCTCATGGAGACAACAATTTGACATGATAACATTACTCTCTCTACTAATCTCATCCAAGCAGCATGTCCTTAGCTCAATAAGTTTCAACCTAGACCAACCAATGAGAGCTTGGTTCTTTTATAGTTGAAAAGAGGAGGTTTGGCCATTAATGGCCCTCATGAATGCTTTTCCATATTTGGGAAGTGGTTCCATGGAGGAAGGGATAATGGATTAAGGTTCATTCATCTCCTTCCTCATCCAAAAGCGAGCCCAATCCCTCTAGAAACATCTAGAAGCATCCATTGGATGAGGAATCCAATGCATTCATTTGAAAAATTCATTGGATCTCACCCATCGCAGGTGATACAAAGGCTAGGTGCTATGCGTAGCACCTTGACAATGTAGTGCCTACCATTCATTGCCAGCTAGATAGAAGGCTACCTACAATGGTCTCTTTAGGGACATTTTTTGGATGAATGGTGTCATGAAACTCTTGGGAAGCAAGCATGATGTAGGTTAACTTCATTAGGAAATGAAAACAACTGAATTAGGGGTTGATGGACCCTAAAATCACTGGTCTGGAAGTTGGGATTGATGTGCCCAAATTTTCCTATAACAGATGCCCCCTAAACCATGAAGTCGAAAATAACCATGTCAAGTGAGGTGCTTTACCATTTTGGAGATAAGGTTTCGAACCGGAAGGTGACCTACATCAGTTACAATACATATATCATGATACTTTGATTTTTTCTCATAATTAGCTGAGGGAAGGCATACCCATGCTCAGCTTTATAAAATTTCATTACATGTACAAATATAGTCGTCTATAGATGTAGACCCATGAATGGATGACCATGAATGTAAGGCCATTGTAAATTTGATATAGTACTCCTGAATATATCACAGCCTAGATGGATGAAAGTAGATCTGGGGTCTTCAATCTCGTCCAATATTTCACTCAAGTCAAGTCTAACCATGTGAACAGATGATCTAAATTCGAACATGGAGAGACATCATCTGATTACCAGCCAATGATGTAAGCCATTAATAGACATGAGAGGAATCACCGATAATGATAATGACCCTCAAGGTACTGCAGTACATTCCGCATGGTGTGAATAAATTATTTGATGTCGAATACCATATGGAGTCTTTTGGTCGAAGGCCATTGATGTCAACCTATCGTCAGAAGTAAGAAACTTGCCATTGATGTATGCAAGCCTCAAGGTACTGAACGGGTGTTTCTAAGTCAACTCTTTGGATGATGTGTTGACGTCGACAAGAAGCAACTCGTCGTAGGACAGCCTTGATGTATCCCACATCAACGACACGAAACGAGGTAAATGGTTTTTGAGATGAAATATCGACTAACAACACAAGGTTCAGGAATGGCAGGCATGAAAATGAAGGTTTACTGTATTGTAAAGGATGAGGTTTTGAACTGAACGACTTCTCTTGAACATATAGGCGACACTGAAGTGAATTGGTAGCAATGACCCAAAACAAAGTGATGGATGGTATGATGACCAACGGTGTGATAACCATCAAGATGAATGACCCAACCCACATAGTCACAGTGATGAGGTGAAAGTGTCATGTTCAAGAGTGACCTGCTACCATAAAGTGTTCCCAGCTTTTTCCATTTTCCCCAATCATTTATGACTAGTACCTCTTTATTTTTAATCAATCTTGAGGAGGATAACATATGCTTGTTGTATAATTCCACCCTTCGGGTGAATCCATCTCTATTTGATGTTTTAATGAGTCTAGTGAAGGTGAAACTCGGTCTTGTCTAGATGGACAAGTTTGTCGCTATTTAATTTTTTTAACGAGTTTAATGACAAAGATAACTCGGTCCTTTTCATGTTTGAAGAGTTTGAAAAGGGACTAAAATAGAACTCCAAAATTTATTTTTCGTACATTTTTCTCTCAAGCCTGAAAAAGCATAAAACAATACAAGAGAGAACCTATTGATCATGTTTGACCAACGAGTACCTTTTTCGTAGTTAATCTATCTCAGCCCGAAAAAGGGGTAAAACTATACTAAGTAGATATCGATTCTAATCCATTAACGAGAAAGAAACGACAAGTGCTCGGCAATATTTTCATGTTTGGAGAGTCTGAAAAGAGCTTAAAGAGGACTCCAAGGGGGGTTCCTTTTTCGTTTTTAACAAAGCTCGAAAAAGCGATAAAAGTTTTCTTTGTGGTCAAAGATGTTCAATTTACACGTAAGCACATCATAATTGCTTGCCAGTTGTTAATCCTACTCAAGATACCATCAAAAGATTAAACAATACATGTTCATGGATTAAATAAATAAAAAACAAATGTTTACTCAAATAAAGTGTGAGAAATAAACATAAATACTGGTTCTTACCATTCATTTTCACCATCTTGTTTTACCTTCTAATTTCTGGAGCAGTTTTTTTCCAAAAAGCACCAGTTGATTATGGAGGATTGAAGGGATCAATCCTTATGCAATTTGGATTAGGTAGGATCTAAATTCTGTTCTCTTTTATTTCATTTATCTCTTGTTTTAGTCAATAACATTCTAGGGTTTTGAGGCCCCTAGGGTTTCTATTTCCAAATTAGGAATTTAAAATGGTAATCATATGGAGAGAACAAGAGCGTGAAGAGCAAGATGCCATAGCCTTGAGTAATCCAGAAACAGTTAAGGCCTTAAGATACTGCGATTTACTCAAGTATTTTAAGCTATCCAACCTGTGGCAGCAGATGGATCTCCTACGATTTCTTGTTCAATCATGGGATCCGATCGATCAAACTTTTCACATTTGAGGCAAAGAAATCCATTTTACCATCGATGATATATATTTCCTAACTGGACTGTTGAGGTGAGGTGCCCCCATTTCACTAACAGGTCTTTCCCCTGGAAGTAGACTGATGAAAGATTATGTACGACAGTTATGTAGACCAAGTTCCCAGCCTAGCAAAGACTGGAAGATACTTATCAAGGATGTTAGTGATTCATCGCTAAGGATGATTCTTTTAAACATTGCCAAATTGGTTGACAGTTCCACGCTCCATTTGGCCACCAAGTCATACATGCAGTATGCTTTAGAATGTCTAAAGCCAAAAATATTTAACTTGTGCGGGGTTGTCCTTTCATCTGTGAAAGAACAATTGACCAAGGTGAAAGAAGGAAAGCTCATAAATTTCGGCTATGGATAAATCGTGATCTCCTTTGCCTTGGAGAGAATTCCTCTCTTACAGCCACAACTCATTTCACTGGGTGTATCTGGACCAAGAGATCCACGGTTGCAGAGGTCGACAGATCTAATGGCAAGGCATGGTGCCCACTCTAAGATCCTATTTACCTCTACATTCTTTGAATGGTTCAATCGACAGGAGATAACCTTCGCAGAATATCCATATTTAGGAATGGATTTCCGTGGTGATCCAGATTTACCACTACCAGCTGGAGCAATGTGGGGTGCTATTGGTAAATTGTTTAACCAAGTGTTTTTAATTTTTTTTTAAGTTTTTGCATTTTTTTTTGTTTTTTATTAAATCCAAGACTAAACAAAATTTATTTTTTATGTATAGAGATATTGGACCTGTTCCACTTGTGGGAAACCCATGAGATGTAGCTGAACCAACATAGAGACCTATAGGGAGAGCGATTCTCCGAGACTTGGACCTGGTCGAGACTCTGGCTGAATTGCAAAAGCACATAGAGGGTTTAACCTTAGGTATCCTGGGTATCCGGATCGAGGAACTACCCATGCAATTGCAACGCCACACCATCGAAGTGTCGGGTCATTGAATGAGACTCTTGCGCATGATAGCACAAGCAATGACCTGCTATCATGAACACCACTAGCTTACTAGGATCATTTTTGCATACATTTAGTTTTTGGGTCAGATGACCAATTTTTGTCCTAGACACAAAATGTTTGTAAAAACTTTTACAATTATCTTTCAAGGTTTTATTATGGTTGAGTGATGCAATCCTATTCAACTGATGATGTTAATTGAAAATCTTTACTTTACATATGTTGCAAATGTCTATTTAACACATAATTTGCTAAAGAGTTGGTTAATGTGTTTAGAATTCTGGAAATATGTTGATATTGAATAAATTTGAAATACATTTCCAAAATACGAACTCTAAGGAACATACGATGAATTGCTGGGTTTTGGACAGTATAAACGCCAGTAACTTGTAGCAAAACGAGCTATGAGTCCAACCTAATGATAACTCGGTGGATGCCAAGTGAAATGGCATTAGAGAGAAGTTCAATCAACGTGCTATACTCAGCGATATTGTTTGTTGACCGACCGCTACAAATCCCTCTAAAACTCATTAACGCGCCGCTCGGAGCGAAAATGGCCCATGTCGCAGAAGATAGGTCTGCATACTACGGCTAGCACCATCAGTGTAACCAACCCATGGTTCCGAAAAGTTCGACATCTGCAATAAATGCGAAGTGGATTACTTAACCAAATAAAAACCCTTAAAGAAACACACTCACATATGCAATCCAAGCATATATACATGAGTTTTACCATACTCAATTAAGCATGGTAACATTTTAAATACAACCCATTTCTAGGCTTAGACAATGGAATTCCATCATAATCGACTAACTCATAGGCAACTTTCACCAAAACGGGTTTAACAATATAAGGGCCCATCCAAAGTGGTTCAAATTTTTCTGCACCAATTTTATCTGACTCCTGATTGTAAAGCAAGACCATGTCACCTTCTGAGAAGACTCGAGGCTTGAAATTTTGATCATATTGCGCCTTTACCCGTTTCTTGTGGGCTTTGTTAGCCAACGTGGCATCACGACGGTTTTCATCCAGATGGATTAATTCCAAGAAATGTGCTTCTTCCTCAGAAGTGTCAAGTAGCAGGTCAATTGCGAGTTTGAGTGACGAAATTTCACATTGAATCGGCAAGACTACTTCCAAACCATACAGCAACTGAAAGGGTGTGAATTTGGTAGCATTTCTCACCAAGGTTCAAAATGCCTACAAGGCCGAGTACAGGATTAGATGCCAATTTCTTTTGTGAATTCCAATCATTTGTTGTAACTTGCACTTAAGGACTTTGTTGATAGCCTCAACTTGTCCATTAGCTTGCAGATAATATGGAGTAGAACTATCATGTGAAAGTCCTAATTTGGCAGCTAACTCAACCATCATGTGATTGCGAAAATTCGATCCATGATCTGTAACTATGGCCTGTGGTACACCAAACCTGGCAACCACGTGGTTGAAGAAAAATAATGTAGCTATTTCGCCGCTATTGTTTAATGTAGGCATTGCCTCGGCCCATTTGGTAAAATAGCCAATGGCGACTATAGTTTACACATGCCCCCCAATCGAGGTGGGGTTACATGTCATGAAATCAATGCCCCATTTTGTGAATGGTCCAACAGCAACTACTGAATGCAAGGGTGCAGGTGGTAATCGAGTTTCCCGATCGAATATTTGACATGCATGACAACTTCTGACAGCAAGTATGCAATCTCTGAATATTGTTGGCCAAAATTATCCAACACGGAGAATTCTCTATGTTGTTGCATATCTGGACAGATGTCCACCACAAGCACCTAAATGACAATCATTCAAAGCTTTCTCAACCTCCTCATGAGTGAGGCACCTATGTAAAACCGTATCAATACCATGGCAATAAAGTGTATCACCAACAATCAGATAATTTTTGGCTTGGTATTTGACACGTCATTGTTTAGAGCGAGAGGTCTTGGGTCGGAAAGCTTGGGTCTAGAGATAGACCAGTATATCCCCATACCATGAATCACTTGACGAAATGAGAAACAAAGACTCATCCACGATTGATGTTGTTGATGTTAAATCGTTTTAGGATGAGGGAAGGTCGCAAAGTAGCTCGGAAAATACAAGAGATTCCTTTGATTTAGACTTGACAAATTCCAAATCAAATTCCTACAATATAACTATCCACTTCAAGTATTTGCCCCCCAGCAATTGACATGACAAAATGTATGTCATAGGGTTGTAATCGGAGATTATTGTAGTTTTACGTAAGAGAATATAGTGATGAAACCTCTGCATGGCTTGAACGGCCGCCAAAGCTAACTTTTCGACATATGAATATTTTCATTCTGTATCATTGATATTATGACTCAAATAATATACAGGATGTTCTATTCCATCTACTCCTTGGACTAAAGCCATTCTGATGGTTGTATCTGCAGCGGCGAGATACAGGTAATCATCTTGTTGATAGTTTGGGGCATACATTAATGATGCTCTAATCAGGGAATCTTTAAGAGAACTAAAGGAAGCTTGTGCAACCTGATCCCAATAAAAGGGTACCTCTTTCTTCAACAGACACGTAAAACCTTTAACCAACTCTGCATAGTTTGGAATGAGCCTCCTCAAAAAGTTTACCTTCCCTTGAAGTTTTTGTTACTCTAATAAGGTCGAAGGTGGAGGCAAGTCAAGTATTGCCTGAACCTTAAATCAATCAAGTCGAATTCCATCTTTTGAGACCACAAATCCAAGCAATCGACCAAAGCCAACACAAAACGCACACTTGTGCGGATTGAGTCTTATTTTGTAGTGTCGGCACCATAAGAATATTGCTCTAAGATGCTGCGGGTGATCAGTACGCTTTCGTGAATGAGGAGGAAAATCATCAAGATATGGTTGTACAATGCTCTTAATTTCATGGAAGGCATAATTCATGGCCCTCTAAAATGTATCCCCTGCATTCTTCAAACCAAAAGGTAACTTTCTATACGCAAATGTGCCCCAAGGACAGATAAATTTAGTTTTTGACTGATCCTCTAGGCGGATATTGATTTGATTGTAACTGGAAAATCCATCCATGAATGAAAAGATTTCACATTCGACACATTCATCAATAATCTGGTTGATGAAGGGTGCAGGATAGTTGTCTTTTGGACATGCTTTATTTACATCTGGGTAATCAACACACACTCAGATTGTTCATTGTTTCTTCATCACGGGAACAATATTTGATACCCAATCGGTAAGAGGTATACGGTAAATGAAGCTAGCACGCAGAAGTTTTTCAACCTCTGTCTTAATGGAAACAGCTTTCTTTGGATGTACATGTCGAAGTTGCTGTCGTACTGGTTTGACATCAGGGTAAATTTTGATTTGATGTTCAACAATGCTTGGCATCTCTTCGTAAGACCATGCAAATACAACTCTAAATTCACAAAACAGAGCACGGTAAATATCGATTTCTGAAGGAGAACAAGATTTTCCAACATGAATGTTTTCTACAATGTTAGGCTTGGTAGAAATGTCTATAGAAATGGTTTCTTCTATGTTACACAAATTACGCTCAGAATCTACCAAATCTATTCTAACAGAATTCGAAAAGAAATCTACAATCGAAGGGTGTACTATCTCATTTGAATAATCCTCATTGGAATCTAGAGGAAGGGAACGATGATGATAATCTTCCCAAGGTTCTTCTCCTATCATCCTGGATTCGATGATTTCCTCCTTTGTAGAATATATACAAGCAAAAGGATTGAAAGAAGTATCGTATTCAAGTGAACGATATACCCATGGATCTGGAAATGTCGCACAAGCAAGAAAGATTGATTGCTATGCGAGTTCGATGGGGATTAGCGGCATAACCTCAGTAAAACTCTTGTCTTCAACACTATTAGTGATCCTCTTTAAATCAGATGAACTAGAGGATAGCATATAACATGTCTCGACTCTCGAAACTTCCGATGTTCCAGATGGTGGAGGAAGTGTGAAAGTACCCATTAATGAGGGATCTTTAAAAAGACCTACACCAACAGATTGAAGTGAAAGAGGGGTCCGTTAACAAACGGAATGCTTCCCATAACTTGTGAACTAGAGGCAAGAAATGAGGTTTGGTCGATAACTATTATACCACCTTTATGAGGAAATGCAATCGCACAAAAGTATGTGGAAACAACAGCAGCCATAGCACAAACCCATGGTCGTCCAAGTAAAATGTTGTAATCAAGGGGTCCATCAGCCACCTCAATCTCAATAGTTACCGTTTTGCCCCCTAGTTCTACTTTCAAATTATTTAAAATCCCACATGAAGTATAAGTCCTTCCATCAAAAGCTTTCAATGTGGTTGGTGATCTTGATAACGTAGGTGACCCCAGTGTTTTCCAACAGCTCATTGACATAATACAGGTAGAAGCTCCCTCATCTATGATGGTTCGATGAATATTTTTGTTGAGAGCTTTAACCTGAATCAGAAAATCTAATTGAGCTGGTAACTGCAGTGTATATCTTGAGTGGTTAAAAACCACAAGATTAGAATCTGCTAGATCTACTCCACCTATTCTGGACAGTAAAGCCTGCTTCTAGGAGGGGCAATTTTGTAATACCTCAAGCATCGACATAGCAGAAGGAGACTGAGCAAGATCTTCTACTATGTTGTAATTTTGAGCAGCTCGAGCTCAAGGGTTAAACATCGATTTATGCACAAATCCCTTAGGTGGCTTTATTGTTAACTCTGGTGCAATGGGTAGTGGAATATTTTTTGATGCGGTCGAATTTGAAGAACCAGGTTGATCAGTGGCCTGATTATTAGACGACAATGAAGGATTACCATAATATTTATTACGTGTCTAAACCAAAACTTCATCTTTATGTTTTGCGATGGATAACATTAATACCTAGGATGTGGAAGCATTTTCAGTTGCAACCATATTCGTATCTAGGTTCGGAAACGAATCAGTCAACACTGCAGATGCAGTGGAAGTTTTTAACAATTTAGAAACTTCCGAGCGGTGAGGACAATCCCTTGTAAAATGATCGTTATCACATATTAGACATGGATAACGAGGTTTATTTCCCAAAGTAGAGGAATCAAATGATTTCTCTTAAGGAGGGGGTTCATTCTTCTTTCTATTTGTTCCCTTTTTCTTGCTTCTTGGTTTCTTTTGATTCTTACCTTTTTCAGATGACACGACATTAATCTCGGAAGCAGGAACCTCAGGTGCATTTACAGTTTGATTTTTGGCAAGTGGTTGACCAGATGGTTTACTTGTTGTTTGCGTGCTCAAGGAACTGATCACACCATCTCCTGCATGAGAGTCCCTATTCAATGGTGGAGGTGGAATGGATTGATTAAGGCATGGTGCATGTGGAATTTTGTCATAGAGTGTGCCGGATTGCATGTAAATTAAATCCAAATATTGGGCATGAGCAATCACTTACTCTTATGTAACAACTCCATCTTTAGCCACATCCTCATTGATGGATGGCAATAAGGACTTAACGAACCACTCAAGTAAAAGTTGATCAGGAACATAGCTTTTAACCATGCGATGACAACGATGCCACTCATGAATATGATCGGATATATGAGTAGAAGTCGTTTGTTTAAAATTGGTCAAAAGTTCTGTTCCAATTTCATATCTGATGGGTAAATGGAAGTGGGTCAAAAAGGTAGTGGCTAAATGGGTGAAATTATTAAAAGAAGCTCTCAGCAATTTGATATACCACTTAGCAGCTGAACCAATTAGTGTTCTTTGGAAAAGACAGAGTCTTACCGAATCATCATTCAAGGAGTTCGAAAAACACCATAAATGATAAGTCATAACATGATTTGATAGGTCTTCTCCTAGATTTCCATTTAACTTTGGAATGTCGGAAGGAAACTTATGAGGAATCACTGGCCACAATGGTAAATACAAAATTTGATCATTTGTAAGCCGGTTTAAATCTGTTAATTCTAGGGTTGCCACAAAAGGCAACTGTTGATTCAGATCAGGTTGGGCATATCTGAGATAAGATGGAATTTCCTGTGCCATGGGCCTTTGCATACTTGCATAAGGCTGTTATCCTTGATAAGACAGTGGGACATATCCGGTATATGGATTGAAACCAGGTGGACCTTGCATTTGTCCGTAACCGGTTTGGGCTTGATACATAGGACCCTGATACGCTTGATACTGTCCTTGCCTAGGTTGAGCTTGAAAAGCAGGCTCATACTCAGGTTGGACATTCTAAAATGGAGGCTATGGATACTGTGGCTACCAAGGTTGTTGGGGTATCAGTTGTGAAGTTTGATATTGCCCCCCAACACCAGTTTGACCAGGCTGAGAATAAACTAAACCTGTAGCAACTTGAGTCACTCCAGATAACGGCACACTAACCTGAGGTAATGGTACCCCATAAACAAGTGGTTGTTGCATAACAGCCTGAGAAGTTTGGGTTTGCTGATTCGAAACTTGAGGTTGCGAGGCAATAGAACTAGCTTGCACAGGTTGAGATACAATAGGATGAGCTTGCATCTGTTGTTGCATAGTTACAACAGGTTGGGTTGATATAATCGGCTCAATTTTCATAGGTTGTGTCGGATACACAAGCCTCGGTTGTGGTGGCATAGTTGGCTTCCACTGACAGACTCTCACTTCAGGCTGACTTGGATATGGCTGGACATAACCATAGGGTGGCCCTCCTTGATAGGGAGGACGCTATGAATAGGCATATTGCTGACCATATGGTGGAAATCCAGTGTTAAGAGGATAAATGGGTCTTTTTTCACATATTGCCCAGTTTGATACTGATACTCAGGATCAAACTGTTGTCCTTGATATGAAGAACTAGGTAAAATCCCTGATGATGACATGGGAGATGACCACGGCAATGACGGAACCCTCTGAGTGCACTCCAGACATAGATTGGTAACCAGCTGGGATGGACGGTTGTCCATATAAATGTGACTTAGGTGTGGTTGTAAACATCGAAAAAGTAGCAGCAAAAGATTCTGCCACAACTGCATCAGATGAAGCAATCTAGGATGTTTGTGGTTGTTCTGTCATGGTTAGCTGACGCAAAAGTTGACCTAATGAATTAAGTGGGATTTCAGAGGAAGTAGCAAAATGAGGAAGAGATTTAGAGTAAAGATATAAACCAGGACCAAAATTATCTACAGTCCCGAGATCAGACTCTTCTTTAGATTCTTCCTCTACAGAAATTAATCAAGGTGGAAGGATTTCAACATTAGGTCCAAAAAAGATTTCTAGTGTTAAAGATGGAGTTTCAGGAACTACAGATGACTGAGGTATTTCGGTAACAATTTCGGAATGTTCAAGGTCAAAA
>APFE030172323.1:134107-148003 GCA_000404065.3 Pinus taeda
AGGTGAAGAAGGGCTTTCTTGCTGGAGGATGATGTTGGGTCAGAACATATGGTTGTAATCCTCTTGCTACTTTTGATCATAATAAATCTATTCAAGTTTTCCTCCATATTCTTGTATGTTTCATTTTATATGCATTTGTATGGTTAACACACATCTGGTCCTGTGTTATTTATGAATATAGATCTTTGTTCTTTGATAGTAGTATGTTGTTGTAATTCCACAGGTGCTCTTTGAAGCTAGGCAGACGAAGAAGAAGTGGCAAAACTCTATCAGGAAGGAGAGGAATCAAACAAAGAAATCAAGCGCAAGACTAAGGTTGGTCTCCTTTGTTCCACTCTTATCTATTTTCATAAAGGAAAATGAAAGTAGACTTTACTTGTCTGTTTCTAAGATAGCTACCAGTCTTAGTGGGAATAGTAGTATCCGAGTGGACACTATTCCCGGTAAGAAAATGGTGACTCCACTGGGGAGCGACTAGATTGTTTGTTAGCTTATCTTTGTTTCTTTTATAAACTTACAGATGGAGCCTGAAGCCAAGCCAGCTAGCCTTTGAACTGCATTTTTTATGAAAATGAAAATTAGATCAATGCTGCTTCAGTCTATCTCCGGGTTTTGTTTATGAATTAAACAATCGATCTGCAAACGGTCTCATTGCCCTAAGTGGTGGCTCTAGTAACCTCCCTAGATCAACCCCTGTGATTTACATATACTAGACATCACTTACTCTGCCTAAATCCCTGAACTGAATTGCAAATTGTGAGTAAAAACTTGTTTAAAGTCTCACATGGGTACCATCGCACCCTGCCTTCAAGGCAATCTATATGCATTGCACTTCCCTAGTGCAGTAGGTGCGCTGCATACTGAATTCACTGTGTGGTAGGTGCGATGATCAGAGAAGGTTAACTTTACCTTCAGACTTTGGTTTCTCCTCACTGTTTTCAGTCCTATTCAGGAGTTTTGTTGTCTGTGGTCAGTGTATCTCTACGAAAACCCCCTTCTCTTACATTATTCCGCCTCCATAGTGCAAAGAACTGTAAGTGTTTTTATGTATTGTGTGCCATTTTCAGTTCTCTTTTGCAAAGAAGTAGCATAGTTGAACTATCGTTTCTAAATCTGAAAGTGTCGTAGCTTTCATTTTCAGTTATAGAAGAGAATCCCATTGTTCTTGATAGTCGATTATACAGTTACTATTGCATATGATTTGAATTAATAGTTTTTAAAGTGTCGAAAAGCAATTTCCATTTCGAAATCGCAAATTGTCTCTCTTACCTTCACTTCATTTTGAAAAGAAATTTGTTGAGTATTGTTGCTTTGAAAATAGTTCATATTTGCACATAACTTTCTTATCATCATTCATGCATTAAGAAGGCTGAAAACAAATACATGCATGTGCATTTGCATTTAGACTGCTTGATTTTATTTAGGACGGTGCATTTAGCATGTGCTCTGTGCTCTTTGCTGAAAGATTCTTAACTTTCTTTCCTTAGTAGCTAGGATTTTCATTGCCAAAAGAAGATTAAACTTTTGATTATCATCTTAGACTGCATTTTAGGAATTGTATACACATCATGCAGTGAACCTGAAAGGCAAATTTTTAAGCAAGATAAACTTAAAATAAATTTAATGAATCTAACAATGCTTTGGAACTTAGAGCACAACATCTAGAGGTCTAGGCTAGAGACGTATTCCGGCGTCGTAAAACCTGGTAACTGTTGTTTTCATTGTTGGTTGGGTGATTCCTCTACTCTGAGATGGCAAGTGCCAGTATGGACTTGTGCTCCCACATATCATCGAGTATATTTTGGGAGACCACAATACGCTGCATCCTTTAGGAAGTCGTGTCTACCGCCCTATCGATCGCAATGCACTAAACACAGCATTCGGGAAGATTGATTGCCGTACCGTAAAAAGTATTCTCCAGTTTTGCGATTGGTTTGGTAATCCCCTCTACCTAGATCTCCAGAGAAGTCTATTTTGCTCCTTTTCAGACTCCTTAAAAGAAAAGGTCCTCTGAGCACTTGTCACTTCAGGCTCAATAAAAATTGAAGGTGACTAGAGTCATATTTTGTTTTTTCTTGACTCTTTAAAATTGAAAAAACAAGTTGTGTCAAAGCGTCTAAAATTTATTTTAATCAGAATAGCATCACAAATTCCCTCATTGGTCTTTAGGTTGAGAAAAAGGGAGTCTACCAACCAAAGGATTTCCCCTTGGTGGAAATCCTAGTCCCTTCTCCTCTTGAGGAGATGTTGGTGCACCCCATATGGCCACATTGTCACTTCCAGGGTTGACGATTGGTCTGCCTGTCTGGCTCTTCTCTACCTCTATCATTCAGAATCTCGTAATTCCTGAACAGTCAAGTCAGCAACTAGATGATACTAGAGTTGACCACCAACCTTCTAGTTCGTCTGATTCTCCCTCTCCTCCTCCATCTTCGCTTGATAAAGCTGGTAATGCTAACAATCAAGTAACTGAGAAGAAGAAGAAGCAGAAAGAGAAAAAGGAAAAGAAGAAAAAGGAAACAAAATCGAAAGGGGGCAACCAAGCGTCATCTAACAAAAATCCTCACATCGCACCGTCTAAACCTAAATCTCCTTGTGTCATTTGCAATGGAGACCACTATCATCGAGATTGTCCTTGCATCCCATGGATCTTAAGGGACTGGTCTCCTCGTTTGCACAATCCAGTGACGTCAACCTCTGACGATCATGTTGAATGCACACCATCAACGAGTGAAAGTGAAGCACATGGACAAAAAGGGAATCCCAAATTTCCTTGTGAGTTGTGTGAAGGAAATCACGCCATCCACCATTGTCCCTTCCTTGACGAGGCTAAAAGGGTTTTGGATGATCGTCTGGTTTCACCACTACGACTTCCTCCTGGATATAAAAAACTCTTTCCAAGTCCTCCACCGGTTGAAAATCCTGTTGGCCCATCATTGTGTTCGGCCGAACCGTCTATCATTGAAAATGAACCCTCTAAATCCATAACAGATGAAAGTCAAAAGGTCAAGATGACAGTAGACCTGGTCTTGCCTTCAGAGTGTTCGTCTTCGAATGATACCGTCACTAAAGAGAAAGAGAATGACACCGTTCAAATTCTTTTCATCAACATAGACTCCGATGAACTTGGGGCAGTCCTCCCGTTCCTTTATTGTAGGAAGGAAGTTCATCAGAGTCATATCCGACCATCTATTCTGTCCCACCACCAAGCAACCTAGTCGTTTCCTTCGACTAGAATCTACTAGGGTAACCCCATTCACCAGCTAGTGTACCATTCAGAATCATTGTACAAGCTTACAGAATGGTCATGGCTGGTACCATAATCGATGAAGGGGCTTCTGTGAGTATCCTTTCCTCAACTACTTGGAAAGCGCTTGGCTCACCATCGCTTTTGCCTGAAATGAGAAATCTGACAGGCTTCGACAAAGGAACCAGTCGACCTTTAGGGATCCTTCCAAATGTGCCCATTACTTTGAGAAGGAAAATCGTTCACATGAAAATGATGGTAGTTCAAGGACTCTTGGATTATAATCTACTCCTTGGATGCGACTATATTTATTGCATGGGAGCCATCGTCTCCTCACTCTTTAGAGTAATGTGTTTTCCGCACAAAGGCAGAATGGTCAAGCTCGTGGACCAAATGTCATTCCCCGGTTCACAAATCACAAATAGTCAAATACCATCCCTAAATGGTCTTTTCACACAAAGAATGTCTCATTGATCTCCAGTCCGTCCACCTGATGAGCGCGAGTGATTCAGGAGGATGTGACTGAAACCCAGGGGGCATGCACCCTAGTCTGTTTCGGCAGGAAAACCTTGGGTATAGAGTGGGTTTCCACAGAGGATATATGACTAGTCTGACACACCCGTCCTCATAGGAAAATGGGATTAGGATGGAATAAGATACCTTCGTTAAAGTTATGTGAGTGGAGTAACTCTACGCCACTCCACTTTGTCTATTTTGGTAGAAATCGCCAAGGAAGAATTTTGTCTGCTACGTGGGAAACTTTCATGGTAGCCTGGGAATTTTTTGCTATACCTGGGGGCATGAAAACGTTTCCGCATGCAAGCGAAGAGCGACTATTTATTTTTTAAATTTGTAGGGCCTCTAACCTTTTAAACCCGTAAGGCTGGTCGTTTCCTAGCTTGCATAAAGAAAGGATCTGGGGCAAAGCTTCAAAAGATGCAAGCCCCTTCAAAATGGCATCTTGAATGAGACATCCTTATCATGCGACTGGCGAGCAGTGTTACCGTAGGGCTCAAGCTCGTTAAAAAATAAACATAAGTCATGAGAAAATGTTTCCCCCAGAGTTTAAGCTCATTAAAAATGAACCGATAAATAACCATTGTGAATGCCTTACCGCCAGCTTTTGAGCCTTAATCGTGTTCTCATCATCACCTCTAGTCCGTTTTTAGCCGATCATTCACCTCCATATGATTGTTTACCCTTTCGAGGAACATCTGCGAAGAGTGATTCTATTAGCCATCCTTGTGACACTGTCGTGATTAGAAAATTCCAAACCTTACCTGGAATCAGCTGCTACTTGAAATCATCACTCGTTCCTCGAAAACAAGTCTCCTTTAAGCTTTTTTCAACTGACTCGTAAAATATGAAAATATTGCCGAGTGATTAGCCTCTCCGGCTCGTTAAATTCATCGGAAGTGCCATCCATCCTCTAGATTTTAATATTTTTGGACCTGAGGGATTAAAACACAAAACGATTGAGCGCTTGTCTTGTTCAACTCATTAAAACTATCAAAAATTCATCCCTTTCATATTATTTTACGCTTTTTTAGACTTAAGGGATTATATGACGAAAAAGAATCTTTAGAGTCTCCTTTTCGTCCCTTTCAGACTCTCTAAAATTGAAAAGGACCGAGTTATCTTTGTCGTTAAACTCGTTAAAACCGAATAGCGACAAACTCGTTGAAATGGACAAGAACGAGTTTCACTGTCGTTAGGCTCGTTAAAATATAGCGATAGGTTCGCGCAAAGGGCGGATTATAGAACAAGCATATGCTATCCTCCTCAAGCTTGACAAAGATAAAGAGGTACTGGTCAACAATGACTAGGGAAAATTGGGAAGAAAACTTGAAAAAACTTTATTGGTAGCAAGTCGCTCTTGCAACATGACACTTTCCTTCCGCATCCAAGTTGGGTTGGGTTGTTCTGTTCACTGGTCATCACCATTGGTCCATCACACCATCCATCTTTGGTTTCAACACTACCAATCCATCGTTAATGTCACCGATATGTTCAAGAGAATTCATTTAGACAATTCTCTTGTGTCTCACCCACTGCAATACATTCATGCTCCATTGTTTCATGACCGCCACCCTGAATCCTGTATCGTCAGATTGTTTTCACCTCCAAAATCATTTGCTTTTTTCCATGTCGTTGATGTGGGATTCATTAAGGCCCTCCTACGATGAGTCACTTCTCGTCGAAATCAACTTATTATCTAAGAAGTTGACTTAGGAACAACCCTTTCAGTACTTTGAAGCTTGCATGCCTCAATGGCAAGTTTCTCACTTTCGGCGACAGGTTTACATTAATGGCCTTCGACCGAGAGTTTTTGCATGGTGTTCGACACCAAGTCCTTTTTCACACCACGTGAATTGTACTGTAGTACCTTGAGGGTCATTGTCAGTATTGGTGATTCCTCTTGTGCCTGTTAACAACTTACATCATTGGCTGGTAATCGAGTGATGTCTTTCCATGTTCGACTCCAGAACATTTTTCACATGGATCGACTAGTACTTCGAGTGAAGATTAAACGAGTTTTGAAGACCCCGGATCTAGTTTCATTCATCCGAGCTGTGATATATTCAGGAATATAAAGACATCAAATGTACATCATTGACGAACAGATGATCATCCAAATCAAAGGATGATGAGTCCGAACCATCAGTCTGCCACACAAACGATTGTTTGTCCTATGTACATGAAAATGAATTTATAAAGCTGAGCATGGGAATGCCCACCTCAGCTAGATCATGAAAAAATGTTGTCAAAATAATGTATTGTATTGTATCTTATTACAGGTCGCCTCCCAGCTCAAAAAAACTTCAGATCCTTATGGTAAAGCATTTCACCCTACATCAAAAAAGATTAACGACCTCATGCTTTAGGGGGCAACTGTTATAGAAATTTTTGGGCACTTCAACCTCAATCATAAATGTCCATAAAATGAGGGCTCCTAAGTCCCTAAAAGTGTTGCTTCACTGCCTAAAGGAACAAGGTCAGCTGATTACATCATCTCGTAGAAGTTCTCCACTAAAAACTACTCATAAATGGTCAAAATTGGACCATACTGAAAACCCAGTGCAGAGGGTGTGATGCATATCACCTTCCCAGTGTAAAAGGTGCGATGCATACTGAATGGCCCCTCTGTAGGGTGCGATGGTCGGGAATGGATAAATGGCAGGGACAAATTGCGAGGTGGAAGATCATGGAATCTTCCAAAAGCTTCCCTTCTGACACTTGCCTCTCTGTTTTCGACTAGGGATGAGTAAGAGATCATCATTCTCCAAGTGGAATCAGGAACTATCAAAGAGAGGAAACTAATCAAGACCCCATAAGATGACTCACCTCCCTAAAATCATCTATATATAGGTCCCTCATCACAGAGATCCAAAGGTTGGAACCTTGTATCTTGTAGAGAAGTGTTGTTGGTTTTCTGTTGTATATTCATAGTGTTGGGTGATCTAAGCCTTACTTGAGGTGAAGAAGGGCTTTCTTGCTGGAGGATGATGCTGGGTCAGAACATATGGTTGTAATCCTCTTGCTACTTTTGATCTTAATAAAGCTATTTAAGGTTTCCTCCATATTCTTGTATGTTTTGTTGTATATGCATTTGTATGGTTAAATCACGTATGGTCCTGTGTTATTTATGAATATAAATCTTTGTTCTTCGATAGTAGTATGTTGCTATAATTCCACAGGTGCTCTTTGAAGTTGGGCAGACGAAGAAGAAGCGGCAAAACTCTATCAGGAACGAGAGGAATCAAACAAGGAAATCAAGTGCAAGACTAAGGTTGGTCTCCTTTGTTCCACTCTTATCTATTTTCATAAAGGAAAATGAAAGTAGACTTTACTTGTTTGTTTCTAAGATAGCTACCAGTCTTAGTGGGAATAGCAGTATCCGAGTGGACACTATTCCCAGTAACAGTGTGGTACTGCCGATAACAACCGCCGATAGTGTTATTCCATCTTATGGGATAAAAACCCCGTTGATAGTGCAACTGCGTGTTAATGCATCCCTTTGTAAAAAGCCCATAGATAGTGTATTTTCATGTGTAATAACACTACGCAATTAAACCCATCGATAGTGTATTTTGATGAATAATCACATTATGGCCATTTGAAGCCGCCGATAGTGTATTTTATGCACAGTTGCATTAATTCCATTTAAAAACCCGCCGATAGTGTATTTCATAATTCTCACACAATTACAGCTCCGATAGAGGAAAAGAGGCTCTGTGGTGTAAATTGTTCTCGATAACAAGGGTTGGGGTGATTAAAGGGAAAAGAGTGGTGATAGCGGCCAAAAGGGAAAATAATGAAACAACCACTCTAGGAATAGATGACTGATAATCTAGTTAGGATAAAAGAAGAGTTTCAGCCAGAATTAGAAGAAATTATATGAGGATTGGGGCGTTTGTCTATATCGTCTACACCCAGGCCACCACTGAGTCAAGCGATGGTTCAGCCTACCAAGATGTTTTGGAAGGTGACAAACCATGCATTGAGATACCTCAGAGACACATCTTAGTATGGATTATGGTACAGATAGACAGAGGGAGTGAAGCTATAGGGCTTCACTGATGCAGATTGGGTAGGGAGTCCATCAGATTGAAAGAGCACATCAGGAGGGATTTTCAACCTTGGGTCAGCGACAATTTCTTGGTATAGTAGGAAACATAGGTTGGTTGCACTCAGCTCGACTGAGGAAAAATACATGGCTACAAGTCAGGCACCATGTGAGGCCATCTAGATGTGGAAAATCCTAGTTGGTTTATTTAATTAGAGGATGGATCCAACTGTGATCTATAGAGATAATCAGAGTTGTATAAAACTCTCTGAGAATCCAGTATTTCATGATAGGTCCCAGCACATCAACATCCGATATCATCATCTTAGAGACTCTGTAGCGAGGAGGATCATGTTGCTGCAATATACTTCGACAAAGGAGCAAGATGCTCACATTTTGACAAAGGCATTGTCAAAATGTAAATTCGAGTTCCATAGAGACAGGATCGGGGTGGCAAATAATCCATTTCTTATTGAGAGGGAGTGTTGAAATATGGCAACAAGAATATTCCAATTTAATTTGTCCTTGAATTAAATCGTGAATTAAAATCGAATTTAATCTTAACAACTACTTGGAAACAATTAACTAATTTATTTTAAATTAATTAGTTGGAGAAATTCAAGTTAGAAGTCTTTTTGAATTCATGGAAGAGTTATCCCTTAAATTAAGTAGCTAAGATTGAGTTATATTTGAGTTTTAATTAGTTAACTCAGTTTACTGAGTTAAGTCTAGTTAAATTAGTTCAAAATTGTTTGACGAACTAATAGAGAGTTAATAGTCAATTGATGCATGCATGCACTCAACTAGTGCTACTCCAGTTAACTGAAGATCCCCTCATCAGAAACTCATGCATGTCTATTCTGAGAAAGACCAAGTTGAGATTAATGTCAAGGAGAGTACTATCAGTTGCATTGGTTTTGTTATAAAGAAAACTCATGCATGTAGTCAAGGCATCATCCTCGATGATTGTGCAGTTTTGAAGGAAGATCATCCACTTGGTAATAGGGAAATCATCCACAAGGAAAAATGCAAGGAAATAGGATCTTCGAGGGTATAGAGGAAGGCTGGAGAGAAGCCAAGATTTCCTATGACCATCTATGAGGATTGTACTAAGAGCTGGCTAGTTGTGGGAGCTAAGGCTTTGTATAATTCCTATGTATTTCCACTTGTATGATAATACAATAGTGTGATGTTTTTAGTTGAGGCTTTCCCCAAAGTATTTTCATGTGTATTGTGCCATTGATTCTTCTTCTTCTGGTTATATTATTCAACTTGATCGTTAAGCTTCCGCAAATTGATAGTAGAAGTAGGTTATAGTATTCTACTTTGATTTATATTGCATTATCGGGTTAACCTACCATCACATTTTCTACATGGTATCAAAGCGAGATTTGTAGAAATTTCTACAATCTGAATGGAAACTGGTGTCCACCCATGGTATTCATTCACCCATAGTATTTATCCACTCATGGAATTTACTCATGGTATTATAAGTGTCATCTACCCATGGTACTCATCCACCCAAGGTATGGAATTTACCCATGGTATTGTAAGTGACATCCACCCATGGTATTGTAAGTTAGATCCACCCATTGTATTAAATCACCCATGGTATCTACCCACTCATGGAATTTACCTATGGTATTATAACTAAAAAAGACTATAAGTAACAAGTAACATTTTGTAAAAGGACATATTGTCCACCACAATGTAGCTTTTAAAATTATTCTATATTTTAATAAAAAATTTCTTGGTGGTTTTGTTTAATGTGTGTTCTCCATTTTTCTTCTTGCATTACATTTTTCAGATCTTGGGGATCTCCCCCCCGAAGATCCATTTCAATTTTTTAGACCTTGGGAGCCTCCCCCCAAGATCTGGATCAGTGGTATCAGATTCAAGTTACAGCTCTATGGGAATAAGGGTTTGACACATATTTTAGTTTCAAATTTTTGCATCAATCTTCAATAAACTTTATGCACATGTTATGACTTCCATAGAGTACTTTCTTAGGCAAAGTGAGAAGATTTTCTTTTTCTTTTTTTCATTTTTTTGTAGGAATTTTTTGGGCAGCAAGTTTGTAGATTAGATATGAAATTTTTGATACAAAATTCACAAAAAAATAACATATCTGGATTCCTGCGATAAAATACCCAAACTGAAAAAAAAAAAAAAAAAATAAAATAAATAAATAAAAATAAAAATAAAAAATAAAAAATAAAAATAAAAAAAAAATAAATAAATAAAAATAAATAAATAAATAAAAATAATAAATAATAAAAATAAATAAATATAAATAAAAATAATAAATAATAATAAAATAATATAATAATAATAATAATAAAATAAATAAATAAATAAATAAATAAATAAATAAAATAAAATAAAAAATAAAAATAAAAATCAATCGAATCAACATCCAAATGCGAGAGATATCGCTAATTTAAAATCAGCTATGTTGCAGAATTTTTTCTAACATCAATTCATGGATGGTTACTCTCCTATCATTTTTTTGTAGATTTTGTGTAGCATTTCAGAAAAATGATTGCATATATGAGCTTCTCTTGAAAATCCACCCAATTTGAAAAAAAATTGGCCAAATTAGAATTCAGATTAGGGAGATATCGTTGTTTAAAAATCAGCCTTTTTTTAGTACTTTTGTGACAGCAAGACAATTATAGCATGAATCTGAGTTTCCAGAATTTCCAAATAGGGATTTCAATCATACGGGAAGATGAAAAATGGTCATTATATTTCCAAAAATAGGTTATAAGAAATATTATGAGTTATATTGACCGAGTTATGCCCATTTTAAATCATTTTTTTATATTTGAAGCAACATTCAAACAAGTTCCCTTTCAAAAGACATGCCCTCCCACAACATTCAGAAAGGATTCCATTTTAAGGCATGCCTTCCCACCCCGCTTTAGTAGGCACCTGCTTCACATTCATCAGTTTCAACATAACAACATCTGACTAGAGTTCTTTGGAGATGTGCTCTCCCACCTTAGGCTATGTTGGCACCCGCTACTTCATCAACAACCGACATCATGGTTATGGTTCAGCCATATAAAATCTTTGTCATCAAAGTCCATTTGCTAGGTCACACATTGTTAGTATCACAGTTGGTCACAAGCATTACAGGGTATCTCTATCCTCGGATCTTTATTTTTCATGGTTATGGGTTATCCAAAAACCCACACTTCATCAAAGTCCATCTACTAGATCACACACTTTTAGTATCACATTTGGTCACAAGAATTACAAGGTATCTCTATCCTCGGATATTCTTTCATCACGTTTATGGGTTAGCCACACAAAATCCTTTCCTTCAGGGGCTATTCATATTCAATAATGGCTTCTTAGGAGGGAACTTCATGCAATGGGTACCATTTCTTCTTAAGGTGGGAGGAATGATCTGAATGGAAACTTGCATCCACCCATGGTATTCACTGACCCATGGTATTTATCCATTCATGGAATATACCCATGGTATTGTAAGTGTCATCCACCCATGATATTCAACCACCCATGGTATTTATCCACCCTTGGAATTTACCTATGGTATTGTAAGTGGAATCCACCCATGGTATTTACCCATGGTATTGTAAGTGAGATCCACCCATGGTATCTACCCACGGAATTTACCTATGGTATTATAACTAAAAACAATATTGTAAGTAACAAGTCACATTTTGTAAAATGACATATTGTCCACCACAATGTAGATTTTACAATTATTCCATATTTTAATAAAAAGTTTCTTTGTGGTTTTCTTTAATGTGTGTCCTCCTTTTCTCTTTTGGCATTTCAATTTTTCAAATCTTTGGGGTCTCTCCCCCCCCCCCCCCAAGGTCATTTCAATTTTATAGATCTTGGGGACCTCCCCCCAAGATACAAATCAGCATGGATGCACATCTTT
Source organism: Pinus taeda (assembly GCA_000404065.3). Lineage (NCBI taxonomy): Eukaryota > Viridiplantae > Streptophyta > Pinopsida > Pinales > Pinaceae > Pinus > Pinus taeda. The sequence goes on from APFE030172323.1 coordinate 145,841, forward strand.
TCAACCAATTGTTAGTGGAAACCAAAAACATATATATGGTTGAAAAATGTGCCATTTTTCACTTATGAAACATATGTATAACAGTTACAAAAATATGAGTGAAAATGATGAAGAATATGACAAATAATCTAGGAAAATATCATACCATTCATGGCTCCCCCTAAGCTCAATGTACCTCCAATAAAAAGGTTTATCCTATGGACCTAAATGTGCATGAGGCCGAAAATAAATCATTACTTGTTGCTGCCATAACTTTCATATGCTTCCCCTGAGGTTTTGCACTTCTCATGATCTGCAGTCCTTTATAAGTATGCATGAATAATCATGGACTGCAGGAGGGAATGCTCTTCACTAGATTAAGGCTTGTTGCTCTTTCTTTCTTCACAGAGTTTTGGGCTGCTTCTTCTTGTCTTTGATCAACTGTTTTTTCTCTTCCTTTTCTTGATTCCTCTCTTGTTTATTTGATCTAGTTCTATATCCTATTTGTTTTTTCTACCTTTATTGGTTTTGTCTTGAATAACTGGGCAACAAACAATCTCTTTCCATATGGCCAAATCTATGCAATATCAAGCACTCCACATGGCCAAGATATGAAGTAAGAGTATCAAATCTCCTACTGTTCATGCCAGACCTAAACCATGCATGAAATGTGTCTCTCCTCCTACGGTTAGAACTGCAATCCATTTCCTTATGGTCAAACAAGTGACATGAGTAACAATAACCACAAAAACCGTGATTATACCTATTGTCCATTCTCCTTGGCTGATGATATTGTTGGAATCTCTACTAATGTGTTATATATATTCTTCTCCAGCGATTTGGAAATATGCCTAAACTTGTGACAATTGTAACATTCTACATTATGCACAAAACTAGCAAAAGGACTTTGATTTCTTTGAAATCTTTCAGATATGTCACGATCGTCTCTAGGAGCAAAAGGTCTTCTAAATCTAGGTGTTCCTTGAGATTTTCTTCTCTGTTATTGGGCTTTCTGCTTGATTGGTTGTTGGTGTTGCCTTTTTTTCTATTGTTGGTACCCTTTTTTGCTATCTAGTTGTTAAATCTGCTTCTGGTTTCCTTGGATATCACTTTTGTTGATGGTATTGTTTTCTACAGATTTCTTGGGTTCTCCTTTGGTTTTTTTTACCTGCATGCAAAATAGATTCACCTTTTTGAAATCCAATACAATATTTATCCAATGGTGATATTTGGATATCAAAAACATTATCCAAGGCAATTGTACTCTTCTCCATCTTTCGTTGATTTCTCAAGGAAGCCATGTATGCTTCTAATTTCTCAACTTCTTCTACCTTCACTTGATATTGCTTCTTCATACCTTCTTCAACTTTTTCAAATTCTGCCATTTTAACTTTGAAGCCCACTTCCGGGGCTTGCACCCGGTAACCAGGACTTCCCAGGAGGTCACCCATCCCAGAACTCCTCTGGCTCAAGCGCGCTTAACTGTGGAGTTTTTAACTTTGAAGCCCACTATCTCTTCTTTGAGCTTGGCCTCCTTATCATCATAGTTATGTAACATTGTTTCTTGTTCCTAGCATGCAACTATTAGTTTAGAAATCTCAGCTCTAATAATATTAGATATCATTTTTGGGATTCAACTGCGTTAGGTAAGTCATTCACGTATGACCATTTCCATGAGAGGTAGTCGTAACTGACTAATTTCTCATGATTTTTGAATAGTTCACTTAGCACTCATTGCATCGGGTGATGCTTACAGGGGTGAAGAAGTGGGATTGAAACTAGTGAAATGTGGAGAAGAATCACATAGCATCAATCATCACTTCCGGGGCTTGCACCCGGTAACCAGGACTTCCCAGGAGGTCACCCATCCCAGATCTCCTATGGCTCAAGCGCGCTTAACTGTGGAGTTTTTCCCCACAATCAAGCCCACTTAGCTTGCTACCCCATTTGCAAAACCTTAGCAAGTATTGTGCCTCATGAACCATTCAAGTAGAGATCCCTTGACTCTTTTTGAATTTAAGTATGGGGGTTTACGCAGTGCATATTAGATATCATTTTTGGGATTCAACTGCGTTAGGTAAGTCATTCACGTATGACCATTTCCATGAGAGGTAGTCGTAACTGACTAATTTCTCATGATTTTTGAATAGTTCACTTAGCACTCACTGCATCGGGTGATGCTCA
>APFE030172326.1:15995-43310 GCA_000404065.3 Pinus taeda
GGTTGGAGGGTTGTTGTGACACATCTGGGCTGGCTGACCAAAGGAGACTTTGCTGGTTGAAGCATCCTGTTGACCGCCGAAACAAACACACATTTTTTTCCTGTTTCTGATTTGTCTTCTGTAAGATCTGCTTATATGTTCTATCTGCATTTTGCTTAACTACTTGTATGATTGCTGTGTGAAAAGTGAAATTGCTCTTAGCATAGAACATCTGCAAAATTTAACAGATACACCCCACAACTATCAAGTGTTCATGCCTACTAGTCAGAGGACAATGGTACGCAGATCTGAAGTTCGACGAACATAAAGCCATGCGAGTATCACTTGAGAGGGAGCTCAAGTTGCATGTAGAGGAGGAACTTTCAGTTCCTAAGGAGGAGGAGCCTCAAACTAATGCGGAGCAGCCGCATGCAGAGGATCCGGGAGTGGAGACATCCACTCATGCTGAGTCTTCCAGAGATGGGCGGAAACACTCAAGGGAAGTTGACAGGTTGATCATGGATGCGCGAGAGAATGTGGGACAGCCCTCTTCTCAACGCAGACAGAGGAGATCACCCGAGCAGTACACTGGTTACATGGCTCTAGTTGGGGAGTGTCTAAAGACCGAACCTTCTTCATTCGAGGAAGTAGTGCAGCAACCATTCTGGGTTGATGTTATGGTAGAGGAGTACGACTCTATCATTCGGAACAATGCATGGGATGTTGTCCCAAGACCTCAGGACAAATCAGTGGTGAGTTTTTGATGGCTTTACAAGGTAAAGCAGGTAGCTGATGGTAATGTTGAGAAACATAAGGGAAGGTTTGTTGCCCGTGGTTTCTCACAGGTCGAGGAGATCGACTACGATGAGACTTTTGCTCCTGTAGCAAGGTACTCATCTATTAGATCGATGTTGGCACTATCAACTCAGATGGGTTGGAAGATCCATCAGATGCATGTGAAGATCGTGTTCCTCAATGGGAAGATTGAGGAAGAGGTGTACATTGAGCAGCCGGAAGGTTTTGAGACCTTCGATCGTGAATCCCATGTGTGCCGACTCAAGAGGGCTTTGTACGGGTTGAAGCAAGAACCTCATGCTTGGTACACCAGGATCAATAGCTATTTCACCGGGTTGGGCTTCACCAAGAGTGAAGCAGATGCGACCCTTTACCACATCATGGTAGAAGGTAAGCCATTGATTATTGTTCTTTATGTGGATGATCTTATTTTGACAGGTGATCATCAATTGATCAAGTCTTGCAAGGACCTTGCAAGAGAGTTCGAGATGAAAGACATGGGTCTTATGCACTACTTTCTAAGCATGGAAGTGTGGCAAAAGGATGGAGAAGTGTTTGTGTCTCAAGGCAAGTATGCCAATGAGATACTCAGGTGGTTCCACATGGAGAAGTGCAAGCCCATGCAGACTCCTCTAATTGGTAACTTGATGAAGGAGGATACTACTTCAGGTGAGGTAGTAGTTGCTATTGTTTATCGGCAGCTCATGGGTTCATTGATGTATCTAGTGAACACACGACCAGACTTATGCTTTGCGGTGAACCAGCTAAGTCAAGCTATGGTTCAGCCTACCAAGTTGTTTTGGAAGGCAGGGAAGCAAGTGTTGAGATACCTCAGAGGCACATCTTAGTATGGATTGTGGTACAGACGGACAGAGGGAGTGAAGCTTCAGGGTTTCACAGATGCAGATTGGGCAGGGAGTCCATCAAACCAGAAGAGCACTTCTGAAGGAATCTTCAACCTTGGTTCAGCTGCAGTTCCCTGGTACAGCAGGAAACAGAGGTCAACTGCACTTAGCTCAGCAAATGCTGAATACATGGCTGCCAGTCAGGCAGCATGCGAGGCCATTTGGATGCGGAAGATTCTAGTGGGATTGTTTGGTCAAAGGATGGATCCAATTGTGATCTACTGTGATAATCAGAGTTGTATCAAACTCTATGAGAATCCAGTATTTCATGACAAGTGGCAGCACATAGATATCTGGTACCATCATCTTCGAGACTGTGTGGTGAAGAGGATCATGTTATTGCTGTATGTTTGAATCGAGGAACAGGATGCAGATATTTTGACTAAGGCATTGTCGTAATGCAAGTTCGAGTTCCACAAAGACAAGATTGAAGTGACTGATAATCCCTTTCTTATTGAGAGGGAGTGTTGAAAATAGCAACAAGAAATGTTAAAAATAAAAGTGCTAAAAATAGCACTGCTATAAATAGCATTTCGGGATACATTCCAATTTTAATTAGTCCCTGAATTAAAATTGAGAATTAAAATTCGAATTTGATCTAAGCAATTGTTTGTAAAATAATTAATTAATTCATCTTGAGTTAATTAGTTGTAGAAAATCAAACATGAAGTCTATGTGAAGACATGCAACAATTTCTCCATTGATTGAGGAAGTTATCCCTTGATTAAAGGAGATCAAGATGAATTGTACTTTGAGTTGTAATTAGTTAGCTCAGTTAACTGAGTTAAGTCCAGTTAGATAAGTTCCAACAGTTTGTGGAACTGATTCTGAGTTCAATTAGTTAATGCATGCATGCAAGTAACTACTACACTTCTGATAACTGAATATTCTCTCATAAATAACTCATGCATGTCAATTCAAACAGAGACCCAATTGAGATCAAATATGGGGCAGTGTACTATCAATTGCAGGAATATTCCATTGAGGATATCTCTTGCATGCATAAGGAATTCATTCCTTGGAGATTGTGCAGTTACTTCTAAGTTTGGTGAGTGTGCGATGAAGCCAATTCACACAGGTGGCAACATTGGACCCCAAGAGAAACTGCGCAAGGAAATAGAAAGCTTGGAGGATTGGAGGAAGGCATATCTTGTGTCTATTCAGTCTGTGAACTGTATTGAGGGATTATTTTGAGAGCTAGATAGCTTGTGAGCTAAAGCTGTGTACTCCGAACATATTTCCACTTGTATGATAATACAGATACCGGGGCTTTTAGCTAAGGCTTTCCCTAGAGTATTCTTTTATGTTCATGTGTGACTCATTTCTCATTCTTTGTTATATGTGTTCTATTTGATCTTGCTCATAATCAATTAAGCTTCTGCAAGTTTGTTTGTAGAAGTAGATCAAGTATTTTGCTTTAGGATATTGCATTATCAAGTGATCTACAGTGGGAATTTCTACACCTTACGACTAAGACCAATACCCTTCAAAACCAACCTTTTGAGATGAGATGCCAACTTCAATCTAACCAAACCCAGTCAAATCTCTTCCCTTAGCACCCTCTTGGCCTCCTACTACACGATTTTTAGCCTCCCTGCAGTTGTTGGTTCCACATGTGGGAGCTTCAATCTTCTTCTAAAGCCCTCCTCTGACCTTCACTTGCCTTTCCTTGACTCCTGGAACTTAAGAGAGACCCTTGGTGACCTTCGCTTGGCATCTTTGTTTCCTTTCCTCCAAGATCGAACTTGTAGATGGATGCCCTAGGTTTGCGCAAAAATCCTAGTTCTCTTTAGCACGTGGGAAAGAGAGAATTAGCCCAAAACAAATCTCTTTCGTCCTTCTTCTTTGTTGCCTTCTTCCTCCTTTTCTTCACTAGAATGAGTAATGAGAGTGTGTGTCAAATGGAGGACGAGTTCTCCTTTATATATAGGCTTCTTCTAAGGTGGACGTGGCTCTTCCTTTAGGCCGACTTGACAACTTCCAGGTTGACTTGTTCTTGGAGGGTATTCTGACACTTTTAAAGACTAAAATAATTTTCTTTACAAGTTACAATGTGCCCAATGGGGTCTTCAACTTATGACAATGACTCTTTTGACTTCTTGACCTAGGACAAACTCTAGAAGCACTCAATGGGTGCTTAACCTATAAAATAAAAGATCTTGAGCATGAAACCCATGCTCCAAAACATAATAATAATAATTTTTCTTTCATTTTACAATTTACAAGAATCAAAAATACATTTCATACTTATGAAGACTGAACCTAGTTAAACATTTTTCAACACTCCCTCTTAACTAGGGAGGTATTTATATGAGGTACATGGACATTCTCAATCTGAAGAGATCTCATAAGAAGAGTAGGATTGGCAACCCATCTGTCTAGCATCATATCAACCAGCATTGTCACATAGCAAGGCCTTAACTAACAGCTCTATCTCTTCACAAGATCAAAGCACATTGTTGGCGAGACTAATGATTTATAGACACCGTCATCACTGTCTCTCAAGGTACATACTCCACCCGGGTCTTCACTGAGTATGACCTTTGGACTATTCTTATCTTGGATAGCTAGTCCTCAAAGAATATTGGTCCACGAGTACTCTTGTCTTGGATGCCCTACCACATCCTCAAAGGCTATCAGATGCCAAATGGTTACACAATCCTCCATTCGATCTTCCCAAGTGAAGACAAGAATGATGTGCCTATCTCTCCCTTTCAACTAGGGAGGTATACATCATCCAAGCCAAACTTGTTTCTCAAGTACACAAGCTTCTTGTTAGGAAGATATTTTGTTAATATGTTAGTTACTTGCTCATCGGTGGAGATATATTATAGTTGCAGCACACAATTTTGTACTAGCTCTTGTATATAGTGATCCTTGTTGTTTATATGCTTTGTCTTTCCATGAAATATTGGGTCTTCAAACAAACGTATACAATTGGCGTTGTCACAAAGTATCATTGTAGGGTCCATCGATCCTTTGAACAGGTCAGATAGCAACTTCCTCAACCAGACCGCTTCTCTGCTTACTTGACAAGATGCAACATATTCAGCCTCAGCACTACTCAAAGCAACTATATCTTGCTTTCTACTCATCCATGAGATCATGGAGGATCCCAAACTGAAACATCCTCTATTGGGAAAAATACTGAGAGGGGGGGTGAATCAATACTTACAAATCAATAACTTTTTACATTTCATATTTAGATTTATATACACGACATTACTGAATGGAACCTGCGTGTGTAGCAATTGTTCTTAAGAAAACTAACGTATATCTAGTGAACTTATGATTTAGTTAATCCATCATATGTTTGTCTTCAGCGAGTGCATTAGTACTTTATTAATGCATTAGATAAACAGTAACCATGTGTTGTAATAACAAGATAAACCATCACACATAAGCAACACACATGAACACTAGGATTTAAGGTGGAAACCTAATGCGGGAGAAAACCACCTATTGTTGTCGTCTCTATTTTCTTTTTAATATAAAAAAACATTTGTTTACAATCTTGTACTGGCACAAACTCATACCAGTACACAGGCACCCACCAGCAGAAGGCTACAACCTTCTCTCATTCTCCAGCGTTTACTGGAAGGGAGCTACAACCCTAGTTCTTGTACTGGTTGCTATGTTTACCAATACGTAGGCACCAACCTACAAAAGGCTACAACTTTCACTCATTCCCCAGCTGCTACTAGAAGGGAGCTACAACCCCCTGATTTGATCACCAGCTACTACTGGCAGGAAGCTTCGACTTCCCCACTGAAGGCTCCAACCCTCAGCATCCTCCATAGACCACGTTTCATAAATTTTCAAACTGGATCCACCTGCTTCAACACATCATAACTTGTAGGCCATGTTTCATCAAATTTTCATATTGGACCCATTATCAACACTTAAGCTCAATATAAAAACTCAAATTGTAACTCATCTCTGTAACACATTCATCCATCATCAATCAATCACTGAAACCCAATCATCAATATCTGACATAACGGAAACCCAATCATCAGTTTTTTAATCAACCAATCATTGAAACTTATGACACAACTGAATCAAATAATCATTGAAACCTCTGACACAACTGAATCACCCAATCATCAATTTCTGATACAACTGAGTCAACCATTCACTCAAAACCCAATCAACCGACGCTTAGTCAAAATTCAACCAATCAACTGGAACAGTCGGGTCACTGTAACCAATACACAGAACTAAACCCAGAACACTGCATCAACAACCAAAACCAACTGCAACCTCAAAAATCATATGTCCGAATGTATACGCTACTTCAATGAGGACAACCTACGTGTATACGCTACTTTCTTCTACCCAACTTGTGTATACCTCTAAAGACACTGAATCATAAATTTTTTGAACCAAAAATTGTACCAACCAATGACATTCTAAAAATCTATTGTCGTATTACAGAGTTCTAAACAGATAGCAACAAAGATCACCCTTCTTACTCAACCAATCAATCAGTGAGACTTAATCACCTTATACAATCAAATTTATTTCAAATCTAATGAAGACATCATTGACAAACAATAGTAAAACAGTAGCATTGATCAAATAGGTCAGTCATTTCTGAACAACAAGCTTTTCTTTTGCATACGCTACTTGGAAGTGTCGAATCCGCGTGTATATGTGCCTTCACGAAGGGTAACCTATGTATAGATCTGCAAATAATGACTTATAACTTTGCAGCTTTTCAAGACTTCAAATATACCCAGATCATAGCATATAAAGGATAAAACATGTGTTAGTACTCAGATCTAGCCTATTCATTATCAGATCATACAATGATAAGTCATTTCAGGTCTCATGATCTTGATCCATCATTACATCTCATCCATCATCAAACACTCAAGTGCATACTTAGCTCAAATCAAGCAAAGCATCAATAACCCATAACATGCATTTTTGCTTTTGATCTAAGTCTTCATAAGCTTTGCATCACTTGCACACCCTTACACTTTGATCTTCACCTCCTTATATAGTTTTAGCCTTTTTCAATACCTCGGGTCAAAACCATAGTTATGTCGATGGTATTCTTTCGCAGGATCAATATTCTTTGTCACACTCATTACTATGGGCCAATACCATGATAGGAACCGTTGGTATTCTTAACTTTAATTTTCCATCCCATACGCGCTTTTCTTTCTGTGAAACTGCATGCATATGTATACGCTCTTTTTATTCTGTGAACCCACGTGTATACGCCACTTGGACTAGGTTAAACAACATATACAACTTAAAACATTATTTTCCTTCAATTGTGTGATTTTGATCTGTAATCCTTTGTCCCGTCATCCTGTTCTTAAGTGCCATTACTATGTTACCTCTGAATTGCCCTATTACAATGTGAGTTGCCATCATAGATCACTTCTGAACTGATTCCTCTAAATTGCCCTGCATTTTGTCACATCTGTAAACACAACTGCCATGCATTCTGTCACATCCTGTTTATACCTTTATCAAGTAGTCCATTCATTAAATAGGTTGTCATCACAGACAACTCATCAAGTAGGTAGCTATCAAAGACAACACCTAATTCACACTACCAAGAATCAAGCTTCTTATTTTGATCTGTAAACCTTTGACCCATTATTATGTTCCATCATTCTGTCACCTCTGATCTGACCTGTAGATTCATCTAGTTACCATATACTTGTTCTGTTACAAGTGAGTTGCCATCAAGGACAACACATGCATCATAATGCCAACATCCTCCTGTTGTGCTCCTTCAATCCTGCTCATTGCCTCTCCAGTCGGAATCTGTATATCTCATCAAGTGGACATCATTCCTCCTATCATAGTTCAAGTAGTAGTGGATGGTTCCTTGCAAATATCTCAAAATATATTTTTTTGCTATCCAATGATCATGCTTCAGCTCCACTTGGAATTCACTGAGAACATTTACTGCAAAACATATGTTTGGTCAAGTATTCACCAAGTACATCAAATTAGTTGTCTACACTTGGAGGGATCCACAAGGCTCGATTCAAAACTCCTTAGCCTTTTCAAGTTTATGATCATCAGGGTTGTCATTGGTTTGCAATCCAACATGTCAAACCTCTTTAACATCTTGATCACATACTTTCCTTGACACAGATAAATCTCATTAGGTCCTTGCCAGACTTCTAGTCCCAAATAGTAATACATTAGCCCTAGATCCTTCATGTCAAATTATGATGCTAGTTGCTTCTTATGTTCTTCAATTTGACCTTCTACACCTGTTAGAAGAAGATCATCACATACAAAAGAATGATTGCCAGTTCACTCTTCACAACCTTAATATAAAGGTTTGGATCAACATAGCTTTTTGTGAAGCCTAATCTTTGAAGATATGCATCCATCCTGGCATACCATGCCCTTGGTGCTTGCTTGAGGCCATATAATGCTTTCTTCAATTTGCAAACATATGTCTTCTCATCTTTAACTTCAAATCCCAAGGGTTTCTCTATATAGACTTCCTCATCGATTGTGCCATTCAAGAATCCAGTCTTGACATCCATTTGATGGATGTTCCATCCCATCAATGCTACAAGAGAGACCAATGAACAAATCGTCGTATACCTTGTTGTCAGAGCAAATGTCTCTTCATAGTTGATGCCTTGTTGAGAGAAACCCCTAGCCACAAATCTCGCCTTATACTTATCAATACTTCCATCTGCCGCATGTTTGATCCTGCAGATCCATTTCGAAGTTACCATAGATTTGTCATTAAACCTAGGTACGGTCTCCCAAACTCCATTCTTTATTATGGATTGGTATTCTTCATTCATGGCATCCTTCCATTCTTTATGGTTGACAACTTCCTTAAATGTGGATGGCTTTGCTTCTATTAATTTTGTTATGTATGTTGCATATCCAAAATATCGTTTGGGCTTCTTGATTTCCCTAAATGTGCCTTGACTTACTCTAGAACCTCTGCATCAAGTAGTGTAGACTTCAACCAATTAGGTCCCTTTCTTGATTCTAGAATGACCATAGGTTGAACAGCTTCACTGGGACCTTCATCTTCATTGCGAGATTCTTCTTCTTCCCTGTCAACTTATTCTTCAAATACTAGAAGTTCTTCATCATCAGATTCCGTAGGAAGTTCTTTTGATTTCTTGAATGCAATACTTTCATCAAATATGACATCTCGACTAACTTCAATATGGTGTCCTTTTATGTAGATTCTATAGGCCTTAAAGGAGTTGTTGTAGCCAACAAATGTTCCTCTCATGCCTGATGGATCCAGCTTCTTTCTTTTATCCTTCGGTATATGAATATATACAAGACAACCAAAAATTCAGAGAAGATCTACAATTGGTTTCTTCCTAGTGAATATTTCTCCTAGAGTCTTGTTATCTAATCACCTATGGGGACTTCGATTTTAAATATATACAACGATCTTCGTGGCTTCTCCCCACAAAAAATTTGGTAGATCTTGATCGTGTAACATTGCTTTCACTTTCTTTAATGGATTGGTTCTTTCATTCTGCAACTCCATTTTGCTCGGGATTATATGGGACTATCAACTCCCTCTTTCCTAGATTCCTTACAGAATGCAATAATTTCTTTGGATGTATACTCTCCTCCATTATCAGATCTTAGTATCTCAATTCTTCTTTCTATAAAGTTCTCCACTTCGGCTTTAAATTCTTGAAATTTTGTAAATACTTCGTCCTTGGATTTCATTAAGTAAACCCATGCCTTTCTTGAATGATCATCTATATATGCGACATAATATAGATGACCTCCAAGTGATTTAGGAGTCATAGGGCCACATACATAGGAGTGAATGACATCCAAGATTTCTTTTGACCGTGAAGCACTGCTTCCAAATGGTCTCTTGGTATTCTTACCCAATGCACATCCCTTACATACTCCTTCATGATCTTCTTTTAATTAAGGAATTCCATCTACTATGGAGCTTAGAGATGGAAGAATTTTTCAAATGTAGATGACCAAATCTTTATGCCAAAGTTCAGATGGGCTAATTTCGATGTGAACCAAAGCTTGAGCTACAGGAGATATCAACCTGTAAAGTCTTCCTTCACGAATACCAATTACTCTAGCATTCTCTATGCTTGAGTTTTTACTCCATACAACAACTTTTCCATCAATGAAAGTTGCTTTATCACCCTTATCCTCTAGACTTGGAATTTAAAGTAAGTTATTATGCAAACCTGGAACAAATAAGATATTGTTGAGGTGAATGTTGCTTCCATTCTCCAGCTCTATAGAGGTTGATCCAATTCCTCTCACAGGATAACTTTTGTTATCTCCTAGTTCCACTGAATACTAGAACAAATAAGATATTGTTGAGGTGAACGTTGCTTCCATTCTCCAGCTCTATAGGGGTTGATCCAATTCCTCTCACGGGATAGCTTTTGTTATCTCCTAATTCCACTGAATAAGAAGATTTGCACTTTGATAAGGTCTTCAATTGTTTGTGATGACTTGTCATGTGCCTAGATGCAACACTATCAATTACCCAAATGCTTTCAACTTGCAATGTGTTGATAAGCGCCAAGAAGAGACCTTCATCCTTTTCCTTGATTTCTTCCTTCTTTGAAGAGAATAAGAGACTTCATACTTCCTTGATGCCTTTCTTGAAATGGCTTGCTACTTTGGAACACTTCTTGATGAACTTCTTCAATGTAGAGGAGATCTTCATGATGCCCTTAGCCAACCTTAGCTCTAGAACCATGTTGAGAATTCAATAGGCAATGATTTAGTTTAATTCTCTTTTACTTGATAACTACTTGTGTTTCCTTTTTACTTATTAGCTTTGTTCCTTAATATTATATGTGTGAATCATCAAACAGCTACCAAAACAATAAGAATAATGACACAGTTTATAGGCTACAAGCCAGGGCCAAAACCTCTCCTCTTGAGAGGAAAACCCTTGAATCTCTTTTCTTCCTTATAGATTTTTCAATTGACGAATTCCATGACCTTACAACTGAAACGAATACCCTCCAAGGCCAAGACCAACCTCTTGAGATGATGTGCCAACTTCAATCTAGCCAAACCCAATCAAATCCCTTCCCTTAGCACCCTCTCAGCCTCTTGCTGCACAATATTTTCAGCCTCCTACTACAGATCTGAAATTTTGGCCTCCCTACCACTGTAGCTGCCACATGTGGGAACTTCAATCTTCTTCTAGAGCCCTCCACTTGTGTTTCCTTGACTCCTGGAACTTAAGAGAGACCCTTGGTGACCTTCGCTTGACCTCTTTGCTTCCTTTTCTCCAAGATCGAACTTGTAGATGGATACCCTAGGTCTACGCAAAAACCCTAGTTCTCTTTAGCACGTGAGAGAGAGAGAGGGAGAATTAGCCCAAAACAAATCTCCTTTGTCCTTATTCTTCTTTGTTGCCTTCTTCTTCCTCTTCTTCGCTAGAATGAGTGATGAGAGTGTGTGTCAAATGGAGGACGAGTTCTCCTCTATATATAGCCTTCTTCAAATGTGGATGTGGCTCTTCCTTTAGGCCGACTTGACAGCTTCTAGGCCGACCTAGTCTTGGAGGGTATTCCGACACTTTTAAAGACTAAAATAATTTTCTTTACCAGTTACAATGTGCCCAATGGGGTCTTCAACTTATCACAATAACTCTTTTGACTTCCTGATCTAGGACAAACCCTAGAAGCGCCCAATGGGTTCTTGACCTATAAAATAAAAGACCTTGAGAATGAAACCCATGCTCCAAAAAATAATAATAATAATTTTTCTTTCATTTTACAATTTACAAAAATCAAAAATAGATTTCATACTTATGAAGACCAAACCTAGTTACACATTTTTCAACAACTAACACATAAGAAGATCGATAAGATGGAGAAGAAGATACCTCACATTCAAGCGAAGAAAGGAGAAAAAAGATCGAAGGAAGAACAAGACATTTGAGGATTGTTTTTAGGTCATTTTCGTTCACACGTGCGAGGAAAACTAGGGTTTCCTTTCTCCTGCAATTTCAAATCTTAAGAAGGTTGAATCAATACAAGAAACCAAGTTACTTTGAAGGCCAAAATCACTAGCAAGCCAACTCTTGTTAAACGAAGGAGAAGACAAGGTTAATTAGCCCTAAATAGGTCACATATGGGAAATTGTAGTATATTACACACTGTCGAAAATTGCAGAAGGAGAGGCTGAGGACTTCAGTCTTGTGTTGCAAGATCTAGGGTGAAGGAGGATGGAAGCAAGTGCAGAAAGTAATTGACTTGGTCTTGGGAGAGATCATTAGGTCAAGGGTCTTGGTCTTGGTATTCGTCAATTGAAGTCTTTATACGAAGAAGAATTCATTTTGGGTTTTCCTCTCAAGTTGGAGAGGTTTTGACCATAGTCGCCTACATCATATATCTCGTCTCACTATTATTTATGTTTTTGGTATCTGTTTGATGAAGAAGAACACTATAATAATCTAAGTCAAAAGAAGAATCTAATCTAAAGAAGTAAAAAGCATTTACAAGCAGTTATGATCAAAGAGAAATCTCCTAACATTGATGCCCTAGATACCTCAACAATTTGTGTATCACATGAATATATATGTTTTTCTTTAAAAATTGAATATTTATGTATTTTTGGTTGACCAGTTTTTTGGTCCAGTTTTTTTACCAGTTCCGATTGATTCTCGATTGAGAGGGTTTTCCGATTCAATGAAAATAACATTGGTATGTACTATAGTCTATTTTGCTTAGTAGTAATTAGATTCTAGAATGATGAATGATGAATTAAATTTTAAATCAATGTGCATTCTAGAATAATGAATGATGAATATGGATCAATGTATTTCATTGTTGGATTTCGTGGTCTATGGATTAATGATGAGTATGAATGTTGTATGTACCAATATGAATGATGAATATCGATCATTGTATTTTATTATTCAATTCAATTATGTATGGACCAATATATTTATGCTTTCATTATGAATATGAATTATATATATATATATATATCGACTTCTCCATGTCCCCCCTAAATTTCCCTAGATTTTGAGGGTACTCCCACACATCCCCCCTATGTGTCTCCTCGTCCCGATGTCTTGGTGGAACATTGAAGATCAAAGCAAATGGCAAACAATATCAAGGGGAATAACACCATGCATCATGTATATCACAAGTCAAGTCACATTAGCACGTGGGCAAAAGCCAAGCATGAGCTCTACCCTTTCTCATTATGGCCATCATCTAGTTCCTGGGGCCAATGTTGCCCCCTCATCATTAAAAGGGATCCCTTGCATGTCCCAACCCCTAGTGGGTGATGAACTAGCCCACTACTAAGGAGTAACTACTGATATACATCATTCAAAGCATGCTCTCATTTCCTAGAGCTCCAAGCAATAATATAAAGAAAAAACAAAAAACAAAGAAAAGGCAATAAGAGGGGTGTAAAAGCAAAAGCGGAGGTAACTCATGCATCCACAATTGCTCCCTCCTCACATCTATACACACAGTACGTGGAATTTCTCATTATTGCGACCCTTTTGACCATGGCATTTGGCTTTGAGACCCCTTTCTCCTCTTTCGCTCCATCATTATTCATGACACCTATTGATTGAAGGGAGGACTGAGGACATATCACTTCCCTTTGGGGGTTGGAAACACCTTATAGGGTCATCTATTAGCCACTCCTACCTAGGGAGGTAACACCATTACGTGACTAAGTCCCCAATTTTGGAAGAGGAACCTCGTATGAAGTGTCGCTTTGCCCATTACTTGCAAGCTTTGTTCACTTAGATGCAAAAATGATTAAATATATCTAATGTCATAAGTTGCAGCACTAGATATTGTGTGTGATTGGCAAGTGGTTTCATTATGGGTTGGGCAACTTAACCGGGGCCCAAGTCAACCAAAGGATCATATTGACACCCACAGGTGCTATGATGAGAGCCATGGGTCCCCAAGCATCCACAGAGCATCATTTTCATTCATGGGAATCTTCAGCCCCCACAACTTCTACACTTTGCCCTATATTATTCATGCAATGATGCACTTGGACTAGCATGACCCTAGTCAGCTTAGCAGTACTACAAGATTTGGCAATTGATCCAAGGCACATATGAGGTTTGTCTCATGCCTTGAGACATGGGAGGGATAGCACCACCTTCAGTGCCCTCAACGTTGGAGCAGAGAGAAAGATTCAACCACATGGAGACCCATGAGACCCAGCGTTGTGCTCCAAACCATATATGGGGGGCCATAGGATGATTTGCACCAAGCGAAAGGGGTCAACCCTTCCATTATTTTAGAGGCCCTCTACACTTTATTCAGCACATGGCCTCAACACATGCCCTCTAGAGGGCTACGCATGCATGACATCAACATTTCGACCCTCTTTTGGAGATATATTTTCATTTGCATATTGGTTACTAGGTCGGCCTATGACCTAGAGGCTTTTCTTGCCCATTATTTTATGACTTTAGGGGCTTATACGCTAAAATACACTTGTTAGGACTCATGTATTAGAGAGATGCCATTTCATCTCTCATCATCAAATCACTTGGGATTCTCGACCTCCTTAGAGAGACTCGCACTTGTTCTTTTCTTGCATTGTTGGATGATTGGATGCATTTTGATATTTGGAGCTCACTTTTGGACATCTTTTGGAGTTATTATTGGCATAATGGATGGAATTTCTTGCTAAATTGTTTTGTAAGTGTCTTATTGTTGAATTCTTTCTTTTTCATGTCCAATGTATGGAATGAGTAGTTCTAATCTATGCTAAGTTGTGCCCTAATTGTTGATAAGTATCTATTGAATGCTAGTTAGAAGAAAATTGCATGCATTATTCATACATGAAATTGTAAGAAGTATCCTAGTGATGAAACTCTTTGAAGCTCTTCCCATAAATTCCATTATTCCTTGGGTGGATAAATGCTTGGAAATTGAGCTAGGGCATTAATTTTCAACCTCCTTAAGAACAAGATTGGCTAATATTTGACATCCATGAATCCATACACCCAAGGGACAAAGCACTTATCCAAATCCTTTGGTGATCAATCCAAATTTCCATTTGTTGACACATAATCTTTGGGATTAGGTAAATTGATGTAAATATTGTAAATAGTAAAAATAAAAGGGAGTTGGAAGACGAAGAGACATTGGGAGATGAAACCCAATAGTCTCCCTCTCCATGTATATATTCATGTTCTATCTTAATGAAATTCAATTCAATTTGTGGAGTTACTCATGGTCTAACATGGTATCAAAGCCAGTCCCATTTTAGCTTCCCTTTGCCCCTGTAACTCCCTTCTGCCATGTTTCGACAGCTCCAGAATCTACCATTTTTGTCAATTTCTCTGTGTGCTATCATTCTCTGAGTTTCGTCCTGTCCGAATTGATTATTAAAAACCATGACTTAGTTGTTGCATGAGTTTTGTAATGAGTTTGCACACGCACCTAAATTGCCTCTAACCCAATCCCAATCATTGGTAGCCTGGTAGTTCTTCCTTGAGGTCTCGAGTTCGAGTTTTTCCTCACAAAGAAACAACTAGAAATTAAAGAAAAGAACAAAAAACAAAAAAAATTGCAAAAGCAGAGGAAGCTTGTATGGTCGAAATGTTGGTTAAATCGAGTTGAAGATCATGGTGCATAAATCGAAAGTCGAACCTATTCTTTGTGTCAAATGGTCGAGTTGTTGTGGATTGTCAAGACTTAACGCTGGCGGAAACTCCTACAAATTGGTCGAAAAGTTGATTGTAATCGTGACTGTCAAGCTGGATGCAGTGAACCTGACGTGAATTTGGTTGGTATGACAACCTTACCGTGCAATGACGTACGTGAGTTTTGCTCTACACTGAAGTTTTCTTATGGATGTGTTGAATACTTTTTTTGAATGATGTATTGATATGAAGACTGATTGGTATTTTAATGGTGAAGTGTGATGGAACGTATGGTGTTACTTTTTAATGGTGAATAGTCATATATTAGTGCGTGAGGTGCTCACATATGTTTAAGTGGATTAGAGTGAAGAGCACTTTATGTGTTGGTTATGTTTCATGCATTAAAAAAATATATATATATATATATAATATATATATTATATATATGTTGAGCCATATGTAATGGGCATATAATATATGAAGTCATTTGAATAAAATAGATATGGCACATGGTATATTATGGAGTGGTGTCCTATTATATTGAAGAGTAGTCACATATTACATATGCTACATTAAAAGCTTTGTCGTTTATCAATTTCGTACCTTATCAAGAAGACAAGAAACAAGGATGTAATTATTTTGGAAACCAAAAGTAGACAAAAAAATTTTAGAATGCATTCACTTATATCTATTGTTGGATTGGCTCTCTCCAACAAAGAGAACTATCATGAGTGGTCGAGGAAGATAAAGCACACGTTAATTTTAATGAGTTGTGGAAAGGAATTTGTGAAGGAAGAGACAATGTATCGAAAAACCCACTTCAGATAAGGAGTTTGTCATTTGGGAAAACAAGAACAACAAGGCCTATGCCTTGATTGCAGCGTCAGTAAATGAAGAGGTGAGTCGCCATATTTATCCATTTTCAATTGCTTTTGAAGCCTTACAAAAGTTGAAGGAATTGTATGATACACTTTGAACTTGATGTTGTTCAATTGATGATCAAGTCGTTCAACCTTGAGTTGAAAATGATGACCCTCTTCCCTTAGCATCAGAAGTAAGATCCATTATGCATGACATAAAAGCCATTGGTGTTGAAATAGATATCCCTCTCATAGCTTATGTCAAGGCACTATATCCCACCTATTCACATTATCTTGAGCCATTGCAAGCAAGTGGCAACCTTAAAGAGATTACCTTTGATTCCCTTGAGAAGAAGTTTGTTGAGAGAGAGAAGCCTTTTGGGAAGTAGACAACGAGTCTACTACAAAAGTTGTGTGCCTTGCACAAAAAGAAAAGAATCATGCACAAGATTCTTCTAGAGGAAGTGGTGGCTAAAGAGGAAGAGGAAGGAAGAATTTTAGAGGTAGAGGGCGGGGCGGGGGCGAGGGGGGTGGGCAATATTTCCAAGGAGAAAGGTTTGATCTTCATTGCATACGATGCAATAGAGATGGACATGATGCATCCACATGTAAGTTGCCTTGGGACAAAATTGAGTAGGAAAAAGATGAAGCGAAAGGTAAAACCACTGACAAAGGGAAAGGAAAAGCACCTGAGTCCGCTCAATATGTTGTGGCACATTGCAACATTGGAGTCACTGAAGACTTATTCAATGCTTCACTTGCTTCATGGAAAGATGCTTGGTTGCTTGATTCAAGAGCAACTTGCCACATGACTTTTAGGAGAGATTTATTTGAAGAATTCACTGATAATGTTGATGGAGTTGTATACTTTGCAGAAAAGTCAAAACTCAAGCCATTGGGGCTTGGCACCATCAAGCTCAAATTGCCTGGTCTTCCAAATTTTCTTCTACATGATACTCTATACCTCCCGAAGATGAAGAGAAACTTGTTGTCTTTGGTCCACATACGCTAGCAAGGACACTCCATTCATATATTTGATGGCAAGGTTGAGGTCAAAAAAGCATCAAATCACTCACTTGTCATGATTGGGATAGAAGCAGAAAGACTTTTGAAGTTTAAGGAACCTTTGCTTGTGCACAAAACTTTTCATATAGTTCTCATTATGATGAAGGTACATTTCCATCAAGTCTTTTATGGCATGCTAAGTTGGAAGTAATGCTTCCATGTCATGTATAGTTGTCATTATGAGTTACGAGGAGTCAATCTAGAAGTTGTTAATTCTTATGCTATGAGTTGTAGTCATAATCTAGATGTGTCAAAGTAAGTGTGTTATGTCCTATATATGTAATGTCTGTGAAATCAATAACATCATAGTGTGTTTTGGTGTTGTGCATAATCAATCTCTCGCTCTCTGTCTATTTTCTATCATGCTAGATTTGGACACTTGAACTATGACAACCTCCATTTGTTGAAGAAAAATGGTGTTAATGGTTTGCCTACAATTCCTACGAAATTTAAGCAATGTGATGCTTGTATCTTAGGAAAAAACAACAAACAGCGTTTTCATCATTCTCATTCTAGAGCACATAAAAAACTTGAACTCATTCATTATGATTTGTGTGGCCCAATGCCTGTTCCTTCTGCAAATGGTAATAAATATATGATGACATTTATTGATAACTACACCCAAAATGTGTTGGGTTTATTTATTGAAGAACAAATTTGAAACTTTTGAAACATTCAAGAACTTTCATGCATGGATTGAAAATGATGCACAATCTCATATTGGATCTATTAGTACTGATAATGGAAAAGAATATACATCAAATGAATTTGAAAACTATCTTCGCCAACATGGGATCAAACATCAAACAATTGTACCTTATAATCCCCAACAAAACAAAGTAGCTGAAGCAATGAACAAGAGAATCTTAAATATGGTATGTTCCATGATGTTTTTCAAGAATGTTAAACTGATGTTTTGGGCTAATGCAGTTCTATGTGTTGTGTATATAAAGAATAGGTGTCCATCTAATGCTATCAAAAACAAGACTCCCTATGAAATGTGGTATGGCCACATCCCTTTGGTGAGGCATCTCAAGGTTTTTGGTACCACCTATTATGCCTTGATACCCAAGGAACAAAGAAACAAACTTGGTCCAAGGAGTCACAAATGTATCTTCTTAGGGTACTCAAATACCTCCAAAGCATATTGTCTCTATGAAGTCAATAAGAAGTTTATAATATCTAGAGATGTTATCTTTCTTGAATCTTACAAGGCGGACAATGTTGTTGAGCGGTAGCTTGATCGCTTGGATAGATTCGGACATGCAAAATCTTTTCAAGAGTTTGATAATGACATTCCGCACCTTGAAGGAGGGATTCCTATACTGGATCAATCTGTGCAATCTTCTTCGAAAGCACTCTCTCCCTCGCATGAAGCTCCAGCCACTGACCAAGATGACACTCTAAGCGATGTGATTAACAGAATTGGGAGACTAAACCTTGATTCAGCCCCATCTCAATCAATTGAGCAACCTGTGCCATCTCAGAAAGGTCCTCCAAAATGGCTGACAAAGGCACTTGAAAGTGTTTGTCCTAATGAGGTTGTAAAGACAGGAACAAGAAGCTTAATCAGTCAGAATGGAGGTGATGTAGACAATCATGATTCATCAGTTGATATGGATGTTTCTTATGATTGTGAACTAAATTTGTCTACAGATTTTGAACCAACTTCCTTCAAAGAAGTCACTTATCATGATGAATGGAAAGCAATGCAGAAGAATATGATGCCTTGATAAATAATTGCACCTGGAAGCTGGTTGATCCTCCATTGGGAACCAAACCAATTGGTTGCAAGTGGGTCTTCAAGAACAACTATAAAGCATATGGCTCACTTGACAAGCATAAAGCCAAGCTCGTGGCAAAAGTTTTGCACAGAAGAAAGGGGTCGACTATGAAGAGACTTTTGCCCCCACAGCAAAATGGACTACCATCCAGACACTCTTTGCTTTGGCAACTCAAAAAGGTTGTAAATTCCATCAAATGGATGTAAAAACTACTTTCTTGAATGGAAATTTGAAAGAGAATGTTTTTAAGTCCCAACCAGAAGGATTTGTTGTGAAGGGTCAGGAACACAAAGCATGCAAGCTTGTCAAATCCTTGTATGGCCTCAAGCAAGCACCATGAACCTGGTACGAGGTGATTGACTACAATGAAGAAACTCTGATTGAAAGCTACTAGGAATGGAATGTGTGAGGAAGTAAGAGATCATGAGATATGCAACCATGATGAAGGCAATCAACATCCAAAAGACCAAGAAGATTTGACTAGGAAATCTCTCGAAAAGATATGAAGACTCTGATGAAAGTCTGAAAAAAGATGAAGGCCCTTGACAATGGATATCTTTGGGAGATGTGTCAATATGTGTGCAAGATGTTGATGCCTACAAGAAGATGCCATGAAGAAGAGCCATCTTGTAAGGTATGATTTGATATAATATGATGTTTTGATTTCTTGAATAATATCTAGATAATGCAGGGCTACTCGAACCAGAGTTGTAATTACAAGTACAACTAGCATTCATGTGATGGATGGAAGAAGCATGATGAGAAAGAAGTAGTCATATAACGTAGGTTCCAGATATGAAGAAAGCCACTTTCCATGAAGAAAGGAATGACATGACGAACTAAGGAGGATAGTGATCGATTATTGTTGCCATACAAGGAAGAAGCTCAACTAAATTTCATGACATCAAGGAGAGAAGTTGATCAAGCAGCTAAAGAACCCACGAAGAAGTTGTTGATGTATAAAAGAGTCCCTAGCTAAGAGGGAGCTCTGACAGGTCTCTGATCAAGAGGGAGTTTGAACTAGATCACCCCTGATTACAAAGGAGTGATAATTGTGCTTTTACATTTCATGTGGCATGCACTAGAACAATACTAACAGCCGTAAGTCTAGATGAAGGCCATGAATGGAAATGTAGACACATGATAGACACAACATTCTTGTCTTCATGTGGGAAGAAAGAATGGTAGGATTGGGTAATCATCTGGCATCTGATACTCTTTGAGGATGTGTAAGGTATCCAAGTTAAGAGTAGGCAAGAGGACCGATATTCTTTGAGGGATGGGAACCCAAGATAGGAATAGTCCTAGAAGGTCATACTCAGTGAAGACCCGAGTGGGTATGTACCTTGAGAGACAATGATGAAGGTGCCTATAAATCATTGGTCTCGCCAGCATTGTAGCTCATGGTCTCATGGAGAGATGGAGTTGTTAGTCAAGGCCTTGCACTATGACAATGTTGATTGATATGATGTTATACAGATGATATTACCAATCTGATTCTTCTTATGAGAAATTCTTCAAATTGAGAACGACCAAGTACCATTGTAAATACCTCCCTAGTTAAGAGGGAGTGTTGAAGAAAAGTGTAACTAGGTTCGATATTTGTCAATGTAATTTTGGTTTTTGTACTTGTCAAGAAAAAGAATTATTATTTTTATAAGTAATATGAATGAGTTTCTTGCTCATTCCATAGGTCTAGGAAAGTCAAAGAGTAAAAATTATATTGAAGAGCTCTACTTGAGCATCTATGTAATGAAAATGGGTCAACCTAGTGTCTAGCAACCCTCCAAGACAAGCACCATCCTTCAAAGAAGAAGACTACAAGCAAAACAATGAAGAGAACATCATGTCGGCCTCAAAATATGTATATTAATGTAATGTAGGCTCATGTTAAAGACACAACAATTCACCTGGACAAGTCGGCTAATTATGGAGAACGAACTACTATAAATACCCAGCTAAGGTATCTGCAAAAATACACAACAAAATTTCAGACATCTCTGAAATTTCGTACGAGGTGCAAGAAATTTGATTCCTCTGAATTTCGGATGGGTGCAGGACTGCAATTTTGTATGGGTGCAGGACTGTAATTTCAAGTGGGTGCAAGGCTGTAATTTCGAGTGGGTACAATGGTGCAAAAAGAACAAAATTTCGAATAAGGTACAGTGGTGCAGGA
Source organism: Pinus taeda (assembly GCA_000404065.3). Lineage (NCBI taxonomy): Eukaryota > Viridiplantae > Streptophyta > Pinopsida > Pinales > Pinaceae > Pinus > Pinus taeda. Next base: position 37,169 of record APFE030172326.1, read on the forward strand.
AGAATAGAATTTCGAACAAGGTACAGTGGTGCAACAAACTCGGATCACTATGATTTTTGGATAGGCATTACACTGCTAAACAATCTCGGCATAAACATGATGGGAAGATACTTTGTCTCAAGAGTGCAATAATATGATCTCAATGAAGACACAGTCATAAGACTATTATCTCAGTTAAGGGTGCAACCATGATACAGTCATGATCTCGATGAAGTTAAGGACAAACATCAGTCATATATGTGGAAACCTCGTTGAAGATTTCGATAAAGGAGCAGTCATGAAGCAGCTATGATGACGATATCAGTAGTAACAAAAGAAGAGGATTGGTATCTTGGTCTTGGAGTGGCATAGAGGGTCAAGTATAATGGTCTTGGTGTTCATCAATTAAAATCTCTATAAGAAAAATTATGTGTGGGTTTTCCTCTCCAAGAGGGAGAGATTTTGGCCATGGCAGAATGCCAACTTCTTGTGTCCTTGTCTCTTTGTTTTGGTAGCAGTTTGATGAAGTAAACACACACACTCATAATAAGAAGGAGATCAAGATAAGATAAATAGTAAAAGCATTTCACAAATCGTTATCAAGTATAGAAGAATCTATCTAATGTTGACTGCCCTAGATTCTTAAACACTTTTGTGCCAAATCAAATTGATCTCTCCAACATCCCATTTTCTTTTTTTATAATTTTCTGACCTAATCTCCAAAGCGATGGAGGGTTGAGATTTTGCACCTCCACACTTGAAATCCACTGTCGCAATATAATATTTTGTTGACTTCTTAACTTTATAAAAAAGTGGCCAATAAAACCAAAAATTAAATTACCAATTCTATGCCTAAGGTCCAAACTTTAAAAAAAAATAAATAAATAAATAAATAATTCAATTGTGAGAGAAATTTGGTGATTTACTACATGTCATGGCACTTGACCAATGAAGAATCACCTTCCAAAATACATTTTCAACATCATCCTTGCAAATGCCCCTTTACAACCTCCCCTAACATAGCAAACATCCATCATGCTCAACCTAATCCTGCAAATGATCAGTGGGGAGGAAACCTAAACAAGCCTTTTTCTATGATAGTTCATTGACCAAATAGCCAAAAGACATTGCAAGCGCCAATCACCTCCCCCTATTGCCACCTCGACAAACTCATTTGTCCAATAAGAGCAACCTTTTGAAATCAAATCCTCTTTAGTTAAGTTGTTCATTATGAAAAAGGAAAACAACTTCTTGTCAAATCTCCTAGCATTTAGTCTTCTCAATTTGTCACTACCCACTCAAAAGTGAACGTTAAGACAAAAGGACACAACAAGAGGGAAATATCACATTTGGACATGCATCTTAAAATCTCCCTATGAAATTTCCTTAATTGCAATTACCAAAATTTATTCTTCTACCTTATGCAAATTAATTGTCCTCATAAATTAATCAGAGCAAATAACGAATAAATCATTACTACAATTTTCATAAATAATAACAGGAACTGAGAAATAAGACACACAATATAATGAACACCAATATTTTTAGACAAATTGTCCTTGGAAAACCCTACTGTGGGGAAAACCAATTCTGCATATGAGTGATTTTATTAATTCTTTAGCAAAAATTGTGATGGACAAACTACAATTTTGTCGTAAATTAGCAAATAAATCGATCTAGCCTCTTGGAAGTAATTCGACCCCTTATGAACAATTTGGCCTCCATCTAGCTCCTAAACCAGTCACACATGCAGCCCTAGTACTGGGCCATCTTTGGCAAACTCGCACTGCTGGGAAAATGAACTATGCCTCAACTAGATTTTGACCTCAACTAGAAAACTCAACTTTCCTGTGCAAATCGATCACTTCTTGTGCAATCTATCTCCCTGCTCTGGCAACTCATCCTCTCTGGAGCAATTTGCATCATTGGAAAATCAACCTCTCTGCAGAAAAATCAATCTTTGATAAACTTTGAAAATCATTGTGATGAATCTCCTCCGACAATCTCGTCTCCAAACATTGTTGATCTCGATCTGATGGTGCCCCTACGCTATCATTGTGCCCTTGCTATCGTTGCAATTCATTGTCTCTAAATGATCTCCAATGACCCGTGAATTTGCTCTTATAATCTATCATTGAACAACCAACGGCCACAATCTTAAAAACTTTTTGAGTCATGGAGATATTATCCTCATGTGTTCCTTGGCCTCATAGACACCAATAGAGACTAGAACACTTGTCCAAGCTACCAAAAACTAACACTCCCTCTTAGCGAGGAAGGTGTTCTCCACTACTCCCAACTTACCCTTGAAGTAGACAAACTTTGCCTTACCCAAGGCCTTCGTCAAAATATCTGCAACTTACTAATCTGAGGGAACATGTTTGCAACATGCTAATGTGATAGCATCAATTGAATGAACAATTGGGTTCACAAATAAGTGTATTCTTATTCTCCCTTTCTATGATTTATCATGGGCATTTCCTAGCATGCATGCCATGATCTATACACCAATCGTTTCCTCAAAATACAAAGTTAGCTCCATTAAAAAAATTGACATGAGAAGGTGAACATTAGCCTTATCCTAATAATTTGAAGTGAAGAGGTGAAACCAATGGTGATTTCTTATGACATTTTTCAAGACATGGATCAAAAATGCCTAAAGCTGCACTTTTAACAACACCAACAACAAAGCTACATCTATCTTTGCCTCTAAAAGATTCAACTTGGAAAAGCATTATATGAGACACCAAACGCTCAACTCCAATACTATTTTGACAACTTCAATATGCTTTGCTAGTCCATCAAGCAAGGATTTGAAATAGATTATGATCTATAACAACTACCCAATAAAAAAAATTATGGCAAAGCAATTACATTTGTTTTTGACAAATCCCCGTCACCCTTAATCAATTCCAACTTCATACAATGTGTCATAAGAGCCAACCTCTAATATTCAATGTGGATTTTGATACCATGTCTTCTTAAATATAATGTTTACCTAACAATTCAACATGATAGCTACTTTAGTTTTTTAAATAGAGAACATTTCTTCGCAAGAATTCAAGTCCAATGGGAAACCTTCTTTACCATACAACAGTGAGTATAAAAGCTCTTACCACTATTTAATCACAAGAATCTCAACATTGAGCACTCATTTTTTATAAAAATTTTACAAGTTAATTATATAAAGCAAAAATTTAGACATACTTCAAAACAATAAAAATGTTGGACTAGGAAAAAAGCTTCAAAAAGCGTATACACTTATTAAAACTCGTAGTGTACGAGGTTCCACTCTATGATTGTCATCACAATGATGGAGATTTGTTGTCAATCCATTGAAGGTCTTTGACTTGGTGGAGTCTCACTTCTCCTTGGTTGAATAAGTATGCTTGTTATTTAGTGGTGTTCTCAAATGTGTTTGCCTTGTTGAGCACCCCTTAGTTGCACTTTTGGATGATCTTGGAGCATATTATCTCATTATGCTTTGATTTGGTATATATGCTTCTCTTGGATATGGATGATGGTCTAAGCCCCAAAGGGGTTAGATGATGGTGTTAGGAGATAGATGTTGTTGATGTGTCATTGTGACTCAATGTGTTGATGAATGATTTTGGTGCCATAGGAGGGGGTGTTCTACATAGTCCTCATGTGTTGGATGTGTGATGGGGAACATATTTGGTGATTGATGGGTTAGCACTTCTTTATTTCTCCTTCTCTTCTGATGTTGCTATGATGGAATGATTAATGTTACCTTTATGGGATTTCCCTAGGTGATTTAACTTTATGATGTAACATTTGCTAGACATCACCTAGAGAAGTGTTTATATGTTATTTCCTAAGGGGGTGTACCACATATGATTTGATGGTGATCTAGCCTATTGCTAAGGTTGCATGATAGGTTTCAATGTAATAATCCCCTAGTGGTGGTGCAACTTAGGTTGCATTTTATGTTTTGTTGTTATTAAGGTAGGGTTTTGCTATGAAGAACAATTTTTATTTACATGGTACAACACTTTATTAGAGTGCGCCCTTCATTGGTACACGTGTTCATGGTGATTTAATCATTTGGTGATTATTTGGAGGGTGGACTATGGTTTTATTTCAACATTAACCTTTGTGCCCTATTTCATTAGTTTCTTTTTTACACTTGAAGGGGTTAGTTTACTTTTCTTTATTTCTTGGAGAGGTTGGCACATCTCTCGAGCATGCTCTCCTAGGTTGGTTGGACATATTTATGACATGGCAATATGGAGAAGTATTCTATTGATGAGTTCTAACCACCTTGGCTCATTCTCCTATGGCACACTTCACTAGAAAGTATTTTATTATTTGTGGGTAGTTGAAGTAGTTCAATGGCATACTTTTCTAGGGCACACCACTCCTACATGCTTTCTCATAATTACTGCATGGGTATTTCAACTACAGGTGGCATCTTTTGACCTTCTTGGAGAGCACCCTCACCTCTTTGACTTAGGGCATATATTATTTGTTATGGAGGCCATATATTGGAAGACATGCAGCATACTTGGATGGCCATACATGCAACTTTTGCATGCATACTACTTACTCTTCTTTCTATTCTTGGAGATTCTTCTTGAAGGGCACACATGTTGAAAGTTTCTTCCTTTCTATTTTTGGAAACTGACTTGGAGGGTACACTTGTGGAGACTTCTACTTTCTATTTTGGGGCTTGACCACATCATTTCTTATGCAGCACTCCAACTTCTTGGCATTTTTCACAATCATCCATGGAGTTGATTACCTTAAAATTCACACATATGACACATATGAATTGGTTGCATGCACCTTGTGGACCTCTTGGTATTTTTTGAGGTTGCTATGGGGCATTCTCCTAGGAGGATTATTATATTGTTTATTCTCTAATGCATCTTTGAGGCTGCACTAGTTGGGTTATTATAAGTGGACCTTGGAGCAAATCCTCTTATAAAGAACACCCCCTCTTATGTAAATATAATTTATTATATTTTGCATTATGCATTCTTGGAGGGCGAATTTCATTTTGAACTTTTGCATATTGACCTAGTTCTCGTGCCTATTTTTAGTTGGACACTCTCTACACATGATATTATTTTTGGATAAGGCTAGGTTGTTCTTCAGAGGATTTTGATCACATGATGTTAACGTAGTTAACGATTGAGTAGAGATCTAACTACTACAATATTTTATTATTTGTTTGACTAGTTGTTATGAATATAATTCATAACAAATAAAATAAATAAAAATAAATGTAAATAATAATCAAAGTAGTGATTATTTTAAATAATGTTGAAATTTGGTACCGGAAGACAGGTGGTTCCCTTAGGCTTTGATCTTTGGCCTAGGGAAAAGTGTAGATTTTAATGTTTTCTCCTAAAGTGACTTTATAATTTTTATAAAGTTAAAATCTAATTTAAAAGTGGCTTTAAGTGATAAAGTTACTAAGTCTAATTTTATAGTGACTTTTATAAAGTCAATGAAAAATTAGAAAGGAAAAGTGACTTTGGAAATAAATGACTAAGTGGGTCTTTATTAAAGTGGGGTGAATTAAAAAATAGAAAGTGAGATTTAAATGTGCATTTAATCTCAGCCATTGATCTAAATCTATCTCAACCATTGGATTTAGGGATCACCCAAAAGTCACTTAGGGTTGGGTTAAGGGAGGAAAAGGAGGAAAAGATCATTTATTCTTTCATGAGCAGATTGGGCGAAGGAGAGCAAGAGAGCAAGGGAGATTTTTGGACAGGAAGGAAAAAGATGCAGCAATTTGGCACACATACCAAAGCAGCTCTTCAGCAAATCCGTACAGCTGAAAGAACAAGCAGAAAAAGCTGATTTTTGCAGAGAAAACAGAGAAAAACTGATTTTTGGGCACGAATTTCGAGGAGACAAATTTCGGCATAAAAATCGAGGTCTGTCCGTACAGTCTTGTACGACAGTCCGTACAGTCTGTACGGTTCGTACATGCGTGTGTCCGTACAGTCTGTACATCCGTACGGTCCGTACCGCGCGTACAGCGAGTTTCCAGGTTGTCTGTTGGGCTGAAAACAGATAAGTTTGCTTGCTGGAAAAATTTGTTTTGCTGTAATTTTTTGCTGAAAATTTTCTCACTGTAAAAGGCATTTTCCATAAATAAAGAAGAGCTCTCAAACTGGTTTTCCCCAAG